>JAVSCE010019756.1:0-112032 GCA_032199065.1 Smutsia gigantea | reverse complement strand
AAGACACAGAGTAACAGAATGGATAAAAAAACAAGACCCATCTATATGCTGGCTACAAGAAACTGACCTCAAATCCAAGGATGTACACAGACTAAAAGTGAAGGGATGGAAAAAGATATTTCATGCACACAACAAAGAGAAAAAAGCAGGTGTTGCAGTACTTGTATCAGACAAAATAGACTTCAAAACGAAGAAAGTAGCAAAAGATAAAGAAGGACATTACATAATGATAAAGGGGTCAGTCCAACAAGAAGATATAACCATTATAAATATATATGCACCCAACACAGGAGCGCCAGCATATGTGAGACAAATACTAACAGAATTAAAGGAGGAAATAGACAGCAATGCATTCATCTTAGGAGACTTCAACACACCACTCACTCCAGAGGACAGATCAACCAGACAGAAAATAAGTAAAGACACAGAGGCACTGAACAACACACTAGAACAGATGGACCTAACAGACATCTACAGAACTCTACACCCAAAAGCAACAGGATACACATTCTTCTCAAGTGCACATGGAACATTTTCCAGAATAGACCACATACTAGGCCACAAAAAGAACCTCAGTAATTTCAAAAATATTGAAATCCTACCAACCAACTTCTCAGATCACCAAGGTATAAAACTAGAAATAAATTTTAGAAAGAAATCAAAAAGGCTCACAAATACATGGAGACTTAACAACACTCTCCTAATTAATCAATGGGTTAACGACCAAATCAAAACAGAAATCAAAGAATATATGGAGACTAATGACAACAACAACACAAAGCCACAACTTCTGTGGGACGCAGCAAAGGCAGTTCTAAGGGAAAGTATATTGCAATCCAGGCCTATTTAAAGAAGGAAGAACATTCCCAAATGAATAGTCTAAAGACACAATTACTGAAATTGGAAAAAGAAGAACAAATGAGGCCCAAAGTCACCAGAAGGAGGGACATAATAAAGATTAGAGAAGAAATAAATAAAATTGAGAAGAATAAAACAATAGAAAAAATCAATAAAACCAAGAGCTGGTTCTTTGAAAAAATAAACAAAATAGATAAACCCCTAGCCAGACTCATTAAGAGAAAAAGAGAATCTACACACATAAACACAATCAGAAATGAGAAAGGAAAAATCACGACGGACCCCACAGAAATACAAAGAATCATAAGAGAATATTATGAGAATCTATATGCTAACAAGCTGGAAAACATAGAAGAAATGGACAACTTCTTAGAAAAATACAACCTTCCAAGACTGACCAAGCAAGAAACAGAAAAACTAAACAGACCAATCACCAGTGACGAAATCGAATTGGTAATCAAAAAACTACCCAAGAACAAAACCCCTGGGCCTGATGGATTCACCTCTGAATTCTACCAGACATATAGAGAAGAAATAACACCCATTCTCCTTAAAGTTTTCCAAAAAATAGAAGAGGAGGGAATACTTCCAAACTCATTCTATGAAGCCAGCATCACTCTAATACCAAAACCGGGCAAAGACCTCACCAAAAAAGAAAATTACAGACCAATATCCCTGATGAACGTAGATGCAAAAATACTCAACAAAATATTAGCAAACCGAATTCAAAAATACATCAAGAGGATCATACACCATGATCAAGTGGGATTCATCCCAGGGATGCAAGGATGGTACAACATTCGAAAATCCATCAACATCATCCACCACATCAACAAAAAGAAGAACAAAAACCACATGATCATCTCCATAGATGCTGAAAAAGCATTTGACAAAATTCAGCATCCATTCCTGATTAAAACTCTCAACAAAATGGGTATTGAGGGCAAGTACCTCAACATCATAAAGGCTATATATGACAAACCCACAGCTAACATCATACTTAACGGCGAGACGCTGAAGCTTTTCATCTAAGATCAGGAACAAGATAGGGATGCCCACTCTCTCCACTGTTATTCAACATAGTACTGGAGGTCCTAGCCACCGCAATCAGACAAAACAAAGACATACAAGGCATCCAGACTGGTAAAGAAGAAGTCAAATTGTCACTATTTGCAGATGACATGATACTGTACATAAAAAACCCTAAAGATTCCATTCCAAAACTACTAGAACTAATATCTGAATTCAGCAAAGTTGCAGGATACAAAATTAACACACAGAAATCTGTTGCTTTCCTATACACGAATGATGAACTAACAGAAAGAGAAATCAGAAAAACAATTCCATTCACAATTGCATCAAAAAGAATAAAATACCTAGGAATAAACCTAACGAAGGAAGTGAAAGACCTGTACTCTGAAAACTACAAGACACTCCTAAGAGAAATTAAAGAGGACACTAACAAATGGAAATGCATCCCATGCTCTTGGCTAGGAAGAATAAATATTGTCAAAATGGCTATACTACCTAAAGCAATCTACAGATTCAATGCAATCCCTATCAAACTACCAACAGCTTTCTTCAATGAACTGGAACAAATAATTCTAAAATTCATATGGAACCACAAAAGACCCCGAATAGCCAAAGCAATACTGAGAAGGAGGAATAAAACAGGGGGAATTACACTCCCTGACTTCAAGCTCTACTACAAAGCCACAGTAATCAAGACAATTTGGTATTGGCACAAAAACAGACCCACAGACCAGTGGAACAGAATAGAAAATCCAAACATTAACCCAAACATATACAGTCAATTAATATTTGATAAAAGTGCCTTGGATATACAATGGGGAGATGACAGCCTCTTCAGCAGCTGGTGTTGGAAAAACTGGACAGCTACATGTAAGAGAATGAAACTGGACTACTGTCTAGCCCCATACACAAAGGTAAACTCAAGGTGGATCAAAGACTTGAATGTAAGTCATGATACCATAAAACTCTTAGAAAAAAACGTAGGCAAAAATCTCTTGGACATAAACATGAGCAACTTCTTCATGAACATATCTCCCCGGGCAAGGGAAACAAAAGCAAAAATGAACAAGAGGGACTATATCAAGCTGAAAAGCTTCTGTACAGCAAAGAACACCATCAGTAGAACAAAAAGGCATCCTACAGTATGGGAGAATATATTCATAAAAAACGTATCTGATAAAGGGTTGACATCCAAAATATATAAAGAACTCATGCACCTTAACAAACAGAAAGCAAATAATCCAATTAAGAAATGGGCAGAGGACATGAATAGACACTTCTCCAAAGAAGAAATTCAGATGGCCAACAGGCACATGAAAAGATGCTCCACATCGCTAATCATCAGAGAAATGCAGATTAAAACCACAATGAGATATCACCTCACACCAGTGAGGATGGCCAACATCGAAAACACAAACAACAACAAATGTTGGCGAGGATGTGGAGAAAAGGGAACCCTCCTACACTGCTGGTGGGAATGCAAATTAGTTCAACCATTGTGGAAAGCAGTATGGAGGTTCCTCAAAAAACTCAAAATAGAAATACCATTTGACCCAGGAATTCCACTCCTAGGAATTTACCCTAAGAATGCAGCAGCCCAATTTGAAAAAGACAGATGCACCCCTATGTTTATCGCAGCACTATTTACAATAGCCAAGAAATGGAAGCAACCTAAGTGTCCATCAGTAGATGAATGGATAAAGAAGATGTGGTACATATACACAATGGAATATTATTCAGCCATAAGAAGAAAACAAATCCTACCATTTGCAACAACATGGATGGAGCTAGAGGGTATTATGCTCAGTTAAATAAGCCAAGCCGAAAAAGACAAGTATCAAATGATTTCACTCATATGTGGAGTATAAGAACAAAGAAAAAATACTGAAGGAACAAAACAGCAGCAGACTCACAGAACCCAAGAACGGACTAATAGTTACCAAAAGGAAAGGGACTGGGGAAAATGGGTGGGAAGGGAGGGATAAGAGGGAAAAGGGGGCATTACGATTAGCAGATGTAATGTTGTGGGGGCACGGGGAGGGTAGTACAACTCAGAGAAGACAAGTAGTGATTCTATAGCATCTCATTACGCTGATGGACAGTGACTGTAATGGGGTTGGTGGGGGGACCTGATGAAGGGGTAGTTTAATAATCGTAATATTGCACATGTAATTGTAAATTAATGATACTAAAATAAATTATATTTAAAAAAATGCACTTAATAATATGTTGGATTATGTAACTAAGATTAAAAAACAGCTGGTGAGGTACTTTGATAAACCACAAAATGGAATCTTCAAACAGTTACTGTTTTAAAACAAATTTAATAGGAAGATGACCACTCTTTCTCTTTTGTTTTCTGTGTTTCCTATCAACATACTATTTTCTTAAGGGAAGAAATGACTACAAAAGACATTCAGTATGTATAGAGTATCACCACACTTTCAATCTATTTCACTATTTGTAATATACTGTTCTTTGTATTAACTTTTAACAAATCTCAGGTTAGACATGGAAGTGCAACAAAGGCGAGAATTACTGAACTCTTTACTTTAGCAAGTCCAACAACGCATGAGCTTGTCACCCCCAAAATAATTTCAAATTAAAAATATAAAAATTTGTTTAGTTGAGATAAATTAATAAGTGGTTCATTCAAAAGAGGATATTTGGAATGGACAGTTTAGGGTTAAATATTTAACATTTTTTAAAAAAGATGACATATTTCTTCCTAAATAGTAATACTTCATATTTATGTTCAGGAAATTTTGGGATTACGGGCCAGGAGTTCTTAACGTGTTCCCAAGAGCTTTTTAAGAGTTCCTCAAGGCCCAAAATATTCTCATAATAGTACAAAGATATGTTTGCCTTTTTTCCTATGTTGACATTTGCACTGAAGAAGCAAAAGCAATGGTGGGTAAAAAATACCACAACTTTGTACTGACCAGGTTTGGGCACCAACTCTACCAGTGGATGTCGCATTCTTTACTACAAAGCTCTCCCAGTAGAAAAGAAAAAAAAAGCTGAGAATGTCTTTGACAAAACATTGAACATTATGCATTTTATTATAACTTGATCCTTGAATAAATATCTTTTCATATTCTGTGTATGCATAAAGTCATTCTGCTACATAGAACACCATTTTGATTTCTTGAGAGGTCTACTCACAACCACAAGGTTATTCAGACTTGCATATTTAGTAGGCATTTTCTCAAAAATTAACAAAGTATACATATCTCTTCAAGGAAAACAACTAATATTTTATTCATTCATTCAACAAATATTTATCCAGTTCTTATAATACCAGGGTGTTATAAGATTTTATGCTCTTTATTGCCTTTTTTGGTAATAAGGCTATTATAATTTTGTTATTAATTTTCAAAGTAACACAACATAATATTTTGCATGCAAAATGGCTAATTTTTTCTGAATATTTTCATGTCATATTGTGATTATTATTCAAGGTAACATTAAATGAAGGCTTACTGTGGAGAAGGCACTGTTCTAAGCTCTTTGCATTTTGATCTTATTTAATCCCTGCAGCAATTCTGAGTTTGATGGCATTATGAATCTTATGTAGGCATAAAGCAAAAGAGATACAGAAGTGTTAACTAATATATCCACACCAAAGAGCACTGAGTGGTGGACCAGAGATTCCTACCCCTATAAGATGGTCCTAATTCCACTGCTCATATTCTTAATCAATTTATAACATATTCTGCCTAAATTCTAACCTGCTAAAATTTCTTTGCTAGCTTCAAAATTTATTTATTTATAGTAGAGAGGTATCCCTTCTTGTGGGGGAGGGTTGATTCCATGTGGAATTTTCCAGCATGTCATTCTTGATTGTGTATGAGGTTAAAAATAGGATACTGATACTGATAAAAAGCCTGGATTCTGAAATCAGACAGACCTGAGTTTCTGTTTTGACCTCATTATTTATTTATCTGAAATTTTAGACAATTTCCTCCATCTTTCACCCTCAGTTTCTTTATCTGTAAAATGAGGATAATGATTGTAAGGATCTTCAAGTGTTAGGATTTAGTAAGGTTATTTATGTAAACCTGTTAACGGTTACTGGCACATCATAAGAAATTCAAAAAACATTAGTTACACATATTCGTACTCATACTTGTTTTCCTGTGTCTTAAATGTCTGGACCTCTTAGAGAAGGTGTGAGCCCGAGCAATGGAAATAACTAAATAACTTGAAAGTAATTCAATAACATAAGAACGGAGATTGCAGAAGGTGAAGGAAGTGGACATGTAATTTCCATATAAGAGAAAGACAACTGAAAGGAGATCACCAGGCAACTAAGACAATGATCTTTTTTAGTTTCAAATAATAGCAGAAAGTACCCCCACACTCATTTAAATTGAATTGGTACAGTGAACCCTGAGATGCTCATTACACGGTAAGACTTCTGAGGCTGGTGCCTTACCTGTATCCACCCTAGCCTTACCTTTCTAATACATGGAGATGCAGATACTGACATCTGTATCAGGACCTTAAATGCCTGCAGGGGAGGCCACAAATGCCTGAGAACTAAAGCCCGTGGGAACAGCCTGCAGGAGATTGACAGTTATCAGGTGGGATAACAGAGGTAATTTTTGTGCTTGTTCCCAGAGTTCCCAGCAGGATTAAGTTCCAGTTACTTAGAGTAGTATTTGCTTGAAAACAAATTCCTTATTGGGTGCCTTTCTTTCCCTATATTACTTCCCGATTTCTGTAGGTGTTTTCTGGGATCACCTTTCAAATAAATTATCTGAACTTAAATCCTTGTCTCAGGGTCAGAGACAGAAAGACTATCTATATTGTTCATCACTGAATTATTCAGGTCTGAATATAGTTCCTGGGACATACTATGTTCTCAATGAATATTTGTGGAATGGATTAGTTTTCAAAAGTTAGGGCTACTTGAAGTTATCATATTCATTTTAGAGTACCCAGGTCCTGGCAGAATGCCTGGCATAAAGTAGGCACCTAGTTAATGTTTGTGGAATAAATGAGTGCATAAAGTTGCCAGTATTGTTCCCCCCCAAAAAACCACTCTGACTACTAATAATGAATACATTAATACTGATTAAGGCAACAGTGGCAATTGAATAAAACCTAAATCTAAAACAACATTATAAAAATTACTAATGACAAAGTCGAACTATTTATCTACTCAATAACTATATTTATATTCATTGACTGTACTAGCATTAAATTTAGTTAGAAACTCTTATTATAGAAACTTGTGAATTACCATTTTTTAAAAAAATGTGTACAGATATACATAACCTTATTTGCAAACTCTATTAACAAGTCTGCCCCCTAAAATGACCAAATTAAATAATAGAAAGTGAAAAAAGGCACTGATTGATTGATTGAACAAATACTTATTAAACGTCTACTAGGTGTCAGTCATGTCTCTGCATCTGTGGCTTTATAATTTCTGGCTAAAACCTACAGTAGGAAATACATTTTACATCAGGATCCATGCACAAATGTACAATGTATGAAAACATAGATGTACTTGAAACTAACAACAAAAAACAACTTAAGCATAATACATTTTACTCATCTGACAAACTTTTTTTTATTCTGCCCTATTTCTTTAAAAAATAAAATTCTTCACGATTTCAATTAATCTGTTATCACTACTCACTAATTCCAGTTCCAACTGGAAACTAGATTTTGAAAAACACTAGATTCTAAAGGTAAGATGATGAGCTAAAACAGACACCATGCTTCTTCAAAAGGTCTTAGATAAATCAAATAATTTTAAAAACCAATGTAAAAATTACCATTGTAATTGCTGCAAAGTTACACGGAATGAATTAAGAGTATCTATCTACCTGATAGATCCAAACTGGTAGTGTGGGAGGAAGACAGTAAGGGGAGGTTTCCTCAAGAAGTGGTGATTGGGTTAAGATTTGAGAAGAGTTGGAGTAAAGTTTGAGAGTAGGCTGTTTTGAGGGAATACTGATCTGTGTGAGAGGATGGCACGGGGGGTGAGGGAGACGTCAAGAACAGCTTCTGGGACCACGGCTCACCCAAATGGATGGACAATGGTAGTGTCTGCAGAAAAGAGAAGGCTAAAGAGGAGAAGATTTGGGCAAAGATGGGGCTAGAAGGGCACAAATTTGTTATTAAACATGCTGCTTTTGAACTATCTAGGAGCTGAAGCCAAAAAAGGTACTTAAAATACGGGAATCTGGATTTCAGAGGGAAGGTCTAGACTTAAATAGCAATTTATGCATCTCTTAGGTATGGAGCAGGTTAGAAAAAGGCAAAAATAGAGTTAATAGAGTCTGATAATATTATATTCATTTACTTTTTATTTATACTCTATATGATTTCATGAGGGAATTTTAAGGGGCTTTCAAATTATGCAGAAAATTGGTCAAGTAAAGGAGAATTATATTCATGTTATAAAAATTTGAAGGCTAGTTGTGCTACCAAATCTGAGTAAAAAATAGTTGTCCATGATGACGATGATTGATGATAATAAAAATATTAGCCAATTCCTTACATCTGGTACAATATTAGGCTCTTTTGCATTATACTAATTATTTTTTTAAATCATATGAGGTAGATATTCCAGTTTCCAGATGATGAAGCTAAGGAATAGACACATAAAATAATTAGCGCAAGGTTACAAATCTGATAAAGCACGAATCAGGGATATTTAACATGAGCAGGTCTGCCTCATTTTTGAGACTAAATTCTTTCCTCACCACTATATTGTACTGTTTTTAAGTATAACATTGTGCAGCCAAGCACTGTCAGGAAAGCTCTTTGATCACATGCTTTCCTCAAAAGAAATAATTGTTTTTTAAGTTGTTATATCATATCAATTATGTGTTATTATTTTTTTAAGTTTTCTCACCTAAAGAAGCATATATTCCTAAATATATGCCCGCCAGTTAAAAACTATGTTGCTTACAAATGCCTTTAATAGCAAAAGAATCATAATAAACATTACATAAAGGATCTTATTTGTAAATTTGCTGTTTACTCACTCATTCAAAAATATTTATATATCAGGTATTGTTCTTGAGTGCTATATGACAGAACGCCCATGCATAATGGAAATGGATACTCAGAATAAATTGTTTCCTAGATATTACTGTGAGTTATGAAAAAAAATAAGACATTCTTTTCATATCAGCTCCCTTTTCCTCCCGATATCTTTCTTTACTGTATGTCAGAGAGAGAGTAGGGATTAAGTGATTTGGAATACAAAAAGGCAAGTACATGGGAGTTTATTTTTTAATTGGCAACTACAATATACCTATGTTAAGGATGTGAAAGTTAAGTAATTCAAAATTTTGGAATACAGTATAGGGGAATCACATTCAGATATGACAACAGATCTCACTTGTAGGCCACCCTGGTAAAATGTAGGCAGTGCTTTCAAAATCTATTAACTGCAATTTTCAAAGACAAAGACGTACCCTTACAAAGTGAAAGTAAACAAATAAAAAGATTTTCAAATGTTATTTTAGATTCATGAGAGTTATCTTTCTTCTTTCAGATGCATTCAAGTTTTTTTTCAACACACAATACATAATGATATCAACCCCATAGATCCTTTGGTAAGAGAAGTGAATAGGCATGGGAGAGTAAAATACATAAAAGTGGAATCATATATGTTTGTTTGGAGCATGTTTGTGTGTAAAGAATGCTCTGTGGGCATCACTGGGGGTACAGTTTCCATCCTTCCCTCAGCCGTTGCCCCACTTCTTTGCTCCCCTTTACAGAAACATTCTGAATAGGTCACCTTCCTGAGTCCACTCCAGCCAGGCTCTACCTCCATAGTAGGCTGAATGATAGCCACCAAGATGTCAGGTGGAATCTTTAAATGTTGCCTTATAAAGAAAAAGTGTCTTTGCAGATGAAATTAAAGATCTTGACTTAGAGAGAGAATACTGGATTATATGGGGCATGGGGAGGGGTGGGAAATCCAATCACATTTCCTTATCAGAGTGAAGCAAAGGGAGGTCTGACACACACACAGGAGAAGGCGATGTCAGGATGGCGCAGGGCTTGGAGCCGTGTCACTGCAGCAAATGAATTCCAGCAGCCAACAGAAGCTGGGAGAGACAATTCGAGAACCAGAGAGACCATGGCCTTTGACACCTTTATTTCATCCTAGTGAAATCAGTATTGAATTCTGGAAGCCAGAAATTCGGAAAGAATTAATTTCTGTTATTTTAAGCCACCCAGTTCATGGTAACTTGTTATAACAGCCATAGGAAACAAATACAGCTCCATTCCAAAAATATCTGCTATAGTCAATTCACAAATGATCTAGCAGCTAAATCCAATAGTCAGTATACTCAAGCTCTCTGCACTTTTTGACATAATTGATCAGTTCCTCCTTTTCACTTTTTAATTGGTGTGATGGTCAGTTTTATGTGTCAACTTGGCTAGAATATAGTCTCAGTTATTCAATCAAACATTAATCTAGGTGTTTTTGTGAAGATACGATTAAAGTCTAAAGTTAATTAACATTAAGAATATTATCCTAGATGACCTGGGTGGGCCTGATTCAATCAGTTGAAAGGCCTTAAGATTACAACTGGCTTTTCTGAAGACAAAAAATAAGAAGGAAGAGAAAGACAAGGAGGAGGGAAAGAAGGAGGAAGAAATGGGGAGAAACATTCCATCGGTGGACTGCATGGCCAGCTCCTGACTGCACTTCCTGACAGCACGCTCTGAAGATTTCAGACTTGCCAAACCAGCCCCCACAAACATGTAAGCCAATTTCTCACAATAAGTATCATAATATGTATTTCCTACTGTGATTGATACATTGGCTTCAAGGACACCACACTCTCTTGGTTTTACTCCTATTTCACCAGCTGCATCTTTTCAGGAAGTCTGGGGCTCAGTATTCGGACCTCTTTATTTTATGCACTCAAGTAAATGATTTTAAATTCCATATATGTGCTGATCCCTTTATTTTCAATCTACAGCCTGGACATCTTTCCTAAACTCTAGTCTTAAACACCCAGGTACTTACATCTCCACCTCAGGTTTTTAACAGGCATTTTACAAAATGTGTCTAACTGAATTTCCCATCTCCACAAAATGTGCTTTCCCTGTAGTCTTCCTTTCTCAGTAAACAGCATCATTCTTTTCTACTGCTCAGACCAGAACCGTGGAAATGAAACTGACTTCTCCCTTTCTTTCATACCGCTGCCTAAATATTAGCAAAGTAGAGTCTATTTAAAATTTAAAATTTATCCCAAATAATTGGGCCACTTTCTTCTGCCATGCTCCAAAATACCACAATCTTTTACTTTTAATATTGCATTAAGCCCTTTTCTTCTGTCCTTGCTACCATGTGTACACACACATACACACACTATCTATTCTCAAGACTGGCAATCTAAACTATTCTAAAACATGAATCATATCACATCATGCTTCTGTTCCAAACCCGCCGGAAGCTTTCTGATTCAGAGTAACACCCAAAGTTCTTTCAATGGCTTATCAGGCTTAATATGGGTCACCTTTCCTTCTGACATCAACTCCTGCTATGATTTTTCTCCCTTCCTTAGATCCAACCACATTATTCCTTTTCTTTTCTTTGAACAAACAAGGAAAGCTTCTGCCTTAGGATTTTAAATTTGTTGACTCTTTTGCTCTATTTACCCTTGCCCTATGTCCACACAGCTTGCTCCATGACTTTGATCTCAGTTATTTGCTCAAATATCACATTATCAGCAATGCCATACATGCTCATTCTAGTCAAAATTACAATCTCTTTCCCTCCACTTATACTGTATGCGTACCCCTGCTTTATTTTCCTCTATAGCACTGATCACCAACTGATGTACAATATATTTTTGTGTTTATTTAGTTTCTGTCTGTTGCTGCTAGAATATAAATTCCTAAGTCTAGCATATTTGTTCACTGCCATATCTTTTGGTGTCTAATAGAGTGTCTGGACCACAGCAGATACTCAATAAATACTAAATGTGTAAATCAATGAATGAATGTGCTTCTGCTTATTATTGGGTGGATCCATAAATCAAAGTGAATAAATAAAAGAACATTTAATGGGACAGCTATGCCATGAAATCTCTACCAGGCTCAGCCATTTTCTATCTTATTTTTGTAATGTTGCTTATTGCATTGATTGTCCCACAAAGTATTTCACTGACAACTATTTTGTGTGCTAATTATTTTCAATAATGTGTCTATCAAGATGTAATTCTTACCTATTAGATCTCTCTCTAATCTGCTTGATGTTAAAGATTCAATGATGGGAGAGGATGGATTAAAAAAAAAGAGAGGACATAGAGCTTAGACCAATAATACAATACATGGTTTTAGTAAGAGATTCAAGACAAAAGAAACAGGGGCTAATGGAGATGTCTCAGAATTAACATAATTAACCTTCTCTTATTCTTTTTAAGTATTTGTATAGAGTGTGCCTAAAGTAGACTCGGCAGTCTATTGCTGTGTGAGTAGGATACAGAAGCACTGTCTACAGCCAGATCAGTGCTCCCGTTTCACAGGTGGGAAATTCTAGTACAGCAGTGACTTAGTGGCGCTGATGCTGATGGAATGAGTATTTTACCTCAGGAACATTTTTGACTTGGAGGTACAATAATGGAACTGTATTAAAAGAACAAGTCATGGGGACTTCCGGGAAGATGGCGGTGTGAGCAGGGCGGCAGAAATCTCCTCCCAACACTATATTTATCTACGAAAACACAGAAAATACATCTATTCCTAAAAGAGAGACGAGAACACACAGGAAAGCGCACAGCGTGCAGCTACACCCGAGAGGACTCGGCACCCCAAGAGGCGGGTAAGATACGGAGCCGCGACCCGGCGGGACCCGAGCCCTCCCCCACCCCAGCGCACCGGCGGGAGGAGAGGATTCAGAGCCGGGAGGGAGTGGGAAGTACACCCCGCGAAGTAGCCAGCCCCGGTGATCTGCGCGGGGAGCGCTGACCCACATTATGCAGTGCAGCGGAGATTGGAGAGACAGAGGGGCAGGATCTGAGCAGGGAACGCGCCAGGGTGCTTGCAGCCGGCTCCCGGGAAGGAAAAAAAAAAAAGTGCGCGCTTTCTTCAGCGGTCTTAAAGAGACAGGAGCCCAGCGGAGGAGCCGGATCGCCCCAGCACACTCAGCCCAGCAGGCTGGGAGTCCTGGGGAGTTTCAGACGCCTTAGCTGGCGACTGAGGAAGCGTAGCCATACTTAACACTTCTCACTGAGATCAACAGCCTCCTACTCGTTCCCACCCCTGCCAGAGCGATAAAGGGCCCTGTGGAGCGGCACAGTCACAGCTGTGGAATAGTGGGGCAACAGCGCCACCTAGAGCATTCCCACAGAATCTACGTCCGGTGGGCATTTTTTTGTTTTTTTTGTTTTGTTTTGTTTTGCTTTTTGTTTTGTTTTTGTTTTTTCTTTTCTTTCTTTTTCTTTTTTCTTTATTTCTTTCTTTTTTTCTTTTTTTTTTCTCTTTTTTTTTCTTCTCTTTTTAAAGTCTTAAAGAGCCCAGCTGACATACGTGGCAACTATCAGTGACCAATTATACAGCCATGAAAAGACAGAGGAATATGGTTCAGACCAAAATCAACCAGACAACCCCAGAGAGGGAGTCTGAAGGGATGGAAATGCACAGCCTCCCTGAAAAAGAATTTCAGAATAAAAGTCATAACCATGCTGATGGACCTACAGAGAAATGTGCAAGAGCTGAGGGAGGAAGTGAGGGAACTGAGGAAAGACAATACAGAAATCAGACAAGCGATCGACGGGCTTAACAGCAGAATGGATGAGATGCGAGAGACTGTTAATGGAATAGAAAACAGAGAACAGGAGTACAGAGCAGCTGAGGCAGAGAGAGATAAAAGGATTTCTAGGAATGAAAGAACATTAAGAGAACTGTGTGACCAATCCAAACGGAACAATATTCGCATTATAGGAGTACCAGAGGAAGAAGAGAGAAAAAGGGATAGAAAGTGTCTTTGAAGAAATAATTGCTGAAAACTTTCCCTCGCTGGGGAAGGAAGTGGTCTCGCAGTCCACCGAAGCTCATAGATCTCCCAACACAAGGGACCCAAGGAAGACAACACCAAGACACATAATAATTAAGATGGCAAAGATCAAAGATAAAGACAGGGTATTAAAGGCAGCTAGAGAGAGAAAAAAGATCACCTACAAAGGAAAACCCATCAGACTATCATCAGACTTCTCAACAGAAACCTGACAGGCCAGAAGAGAATGGCATGATATATTTAACGTAATGAAACAGAAGGGCCTCTAACCAAGAATATTGTATCCAGCACAATTATCATTTAAATATGATGGAGGGATTAAACAATTTCCAGATAAACGAAAGTTAAGAGAGTTTGCCTCTCATAAACCACCACTACAGGATATCTTAAATGGACTGCTCTAGATGGAAGCACACCTCAGGCTAAAAAGATGTCACTAGAGAAAAAAAAAATCGTAGCAAAGAAAGCAGACCATCCAAATACTAACTAAAGGCAAAGAATAAAACACCTATTATAGAAAGAATGGAGGAGGAGGAATAAGAAGGGAGAGAAAGAAAGAAACATCAGACTGTGCTTACAATAACTTAACAAGAAAGTTAAGTTAGATTGTTAGATAGTAAAGAAGCAACCCTTGAACCCTTGGTAACCACGAATCTAAAGCCAGCAATGGCAATAAGTACATACCTATCAATAATCACCCTAAATGTAAATGGACTGAATGCACCAATCAAAAGACACAGAGTAACAGAATGGATAAAAAAGCAAGACCCATCTATATGCTGCCTACAAGAAACTCACCTCAAATCCAAAGATATACACAGACTAAAAGTGAAGGGATGGAAAAAGATATTTCATGCAAACAACAAAGAGAAAAAAGCAGGTGTTGCAGTACTTGTAGCAGACAAAATAGACTTCAAAACGAAGAAAGTAGCAAAAGATAAAGAAGGACATTACATAATGATAAAGGGGTCAGTCCAACAAGAAGATATAACCATTATAAATATATATGCACCCAACACAGGAGCGCCAGCATATGTGAGACAAATACTAGCAGAGTTGAAGGAGGAAATAGACAGCAATGCATTCATCTTAGGAGACTTCAACACACCACTCACTCCAGAGGACAGATCAACCAGACAGAAAATAAGTAAAGACACAGAGGCACTGAACAACACACTAGAACAGATGGACCTAACAGACATCTACAGAACTCTACAACCAAAAGCAACAGGATACACATTCTCTCAAGTGCACATGGAACATTTTCCAGAATAGACCACATACTAGGCCACAAAAAGAACCTCAGTAATTTCAAAAATATTGAAATCCTACCAACCAACTTCTCAGATCACCAAGGTATAAAACTAGAAATAAATTTTAGAAAGAAATCAAAAAGGCTCACAAATACATGGAGACTTAACAACACTCTCCTAATTAATCAATGGGTTAACGACCAAATCAAAACAGAAATCAAAGAATATATGGAGACTAATGACAACAAAAACACAAAGCCACAACCTCTGTGGGACACAGCAAAGGCAGTTCTAAGAGGAAAGTATATTGCAATCCAGGCCTATTTAAAGAAGGAGGAACATTCCCAAATGAATAGTCTAAAGACACAATTACTGAAATTGGAAAAAGAAGCACAAATGAGGCCCAAAGTCACCAGAAGGAGGGACATAATAAAGATTAGAGAAGAAATAAATAAAATTGAGAAGAATAAAACAATAGAAAAAATCAATAAAACCAAGAGCTGGTTCTTTGAAAAAATAAACAAAATAGATAAACCCCTAGCCAGACTCATTAAGAGAAAAAGAGAATCTACACACATAAACACAATCAGAAATGAGAAAGGAAAAATCACGACGGACCCCACAGAAATACAAAGAATCATAAGAGAATATTATAAGAATCTATATGCTAACAAGCTGGAAAACATAGAAGAAATGGACAACTTCTTAGAAAAATACAACATTCCAAGACTGACCAAGCAAGAAACAGAAAAACTAAACAGACCAATCACCAGTGACGAAATCGAATTGGTAATCAAAAAACTACCCAAGAACAAAACCCCTGGGCCTGACGGATTCACCTCTGAATTCTACCAGACATATAGAGAAGAAATAACACCGATTCTCCTTAAAGTTTTCCAAAAAATAGAAGAGGAGAGAATACTTCCAAACTCATTCTATGAAGCCAGCATCACTCTAATACCAAAACCGGGCAAAGACCTCACCAAAAAGAAAATTACAGACCAATATCCCTGATGAACGTAGATGCAAAAATACTCAACAAAATATTAGCAAACCGAATTCAAAAATACATCAAGAGGATCATACACCATGATCAAGTGGGATTCATCCCAGGGATGCAAGGATGGTACAACATTCGAAAATCCATCAACATCATCCACCACATCAACAAAAAGAAGAACAAAAACCACATGATCATCTCCATAGATGCTGAAAAAGCATTTGAGAAAATTCAGCATCCATTCCTGATTAAAACTCTCAACAAAATGGGTATTGAGGGCAAGTACCTCAACATCATAAAGGCTATATATGACAAACCCACAGCTAACATCATACTTAATGGCGAGACGCTGAAAGCTTTTCATCTAAGATCGGTAACAAGACAAGGATGCCCACTCTCTCCACTGTTATTCAACATAGTACTGGAGGTTCTAGCCACTGCAATCAGACAAAACAAAGACATACAAGGCATCCAGATTGGTAAAGAAGAAGTCAAATTGTCACTATTTGCAGATGACATGATACTCTACATAAAAAACCCTAAAGATTCCATTCCAAAACTACTAGAACTAATATCTGAATTCAGCAAAGTTGCAGGATACAAAATTAACACACAGAAATCTGTTGCTTTCCTATACACTAATGGTGAACTAACAGAAAGAGAAATCAGAAAAACAATTCCATTCACAATTGCATCAAAAAGAATAAAATACCTAGGAATAAACCTAACGAAGGAAGTGAAAGACCTGTACTCTGAAAACTACAAGACACTCCTAAGAGAAATTAAAGAGGACACTAACAAATGGAAATGCATCCCATGCTCTTGGCTAGGAAGAATAAATATTGTCAAAATGGCTATACTACCTAAAGCAATCTACAGATTCAATGCAATCCCTATCAAACTACCAACAGCTTTCTTCAATGAACTGGAACAAATAATTCTAAAATTCATATGGAGCCACAAAAGACCCCGAATAGCCAAAGCAATCCTGAGAAGGAGGAATCAAACAGGGGGAATTACACTCCCTGACTTCAAGCTCTACTACAAAGCCACAGTAATCAAGACAATTTGGTATTGGCACAAAAACAGACCCACAGACCAGTGGAACAGAATAGAAAATCCAAACATTAACCCAAACATATACAGTCAATTAATATTTGATAAAAGTGCCTTGGATATACAATGGGGAGATGACAGCCTCTTCAGCAGCTGGTGTTGGAAAAACTGGACAGCTACATGTAAGAGAATGAAACTGGACTACTGTCTAGCCCCATACACAAAGGTAAACTCAAGGTGGATCAAAGACTTGAATGTAAGTCATGAAACCATAAAACTCTTAGAAAAAAACATAGGCAAAAATCTCTTGGACATAAACATGAGCAACTTCTTCATGAACATATCTCCCCGGGCAAGGGAAACAAAAGCAAAATGAACAAGTGGGACTATATCAAGCTGAAAAGCTTCTGTACAGCAAAGGACACCATCAGTAGAACAAAAAGACATCCTACAGTATGGGAGAATATATTCACAAAAAACGTATCTGATAAAGGGTTGACATCCAAAATATATAAAGAACTCATGCACCTAACAAACAGAAAGCAAATAATCCAATTAAGAAATGGGCAGAGGACATGAATAGACACTTCTCCAAAGAAGAAATTCAGATGGCCAACAGGCACATGAAAAGGTGCTCCACATCGCTAATCATCAGAGAAATGCAAATTGAAACCACAATGAGATATCACCTCACACTAGTGAGGATGGCCAACATCCAAAACACAAACAACAACAAATGTTGGCGAGGATGTGGAGAAAAGGGAACCCTCCTACACTGCTGGTAGGACTGCAAATTAGTTCAACCATTGTGGAAAGCAGTTTGGAGGTTCCTCAAAAAACTCAAAATAGAAATACCCTTTGACCCAGGAATTCCACTCCTAGGAATTTACCCTAAGAATGCAGCAGCCCAATTTGTAATGGACAGATGCACCCCTATGTTTATTGCAGCACTATTTACAATAGCCAAGAAATGGAAGCAACCTAAGTGTCCATCAGTAGATGAATGGATATAGAAGATTTGGTACATATACACAATGGAATATTATTCAGCCATAAGAAGAAAAGAAATCCTACCATTTCAACAAAATGGATGGAGCTAGAGGGTATTATGCTCAGTGAAATAAGCCAAGCTGAAAAAGACAAGTATCAAATGATTTCACTCATATGTGGAGTATAAGAACAAAGAAAAAAATACTGAAGGAACAAAACAGCAGCAGACTCACAGAACCCAAGAATGGACTAATAGTTACCAAAGGGACAGGGACTGAGGAAGATGGGCGGAAGGGAGGGATAAGAGGGAAAAAGGGGCATTACGATTAGCAGATGTAATGTTGGGGGGGCACGGGGAGGGCTGTACAACTCAGAGAAGACAAGTAGTGATTCTATAGCATCTCACTACGCTGATGGACAGTGACTGTAATGGGGTTGGTGGGGGGGAACTGATGAAGGGGTAGTTTAATAATTGTAATATTGCACATGTAATTGTAAATTAATGATAATAAAACAAATTATATTAAAAAAAAAAGAACAAGTCATGTGCCTGGAGAGGATGGGGTTAGGGATACTCTAAGTTTCTCACTGAGTGTACTCAGGGGTAAAGCAGCACTGATTTACTTCACATGGATGAATGGTTTAACATCTTGTTGCTTAAAAATTGGTTGTGTCTAAAGTACATTCCACAGCTAAAGGGCCATGCAGATGCCACATTACTGAATAGCATATGGCCATCTCCAGGGCTGTTAAGAATTATCACACCGACCGTCTGTTTTACTGGGGTTTACTGGATTTAGACAGTTCTAAGAGAGAAGATTACGCCTTACAATGTAGCTCTGGGGACCGATATTGAGAAAGCGAGGAAGTAGGGAAGGCACTTTGTGAACCTGCAAGAGAAACTTTCTGTTTCAGTAATGGCCTCTTTCTTAACAGTGAAGCATTTCTGAATCTCAGTGAGGACAAAATATTTTAAACTAAAACTATTATTGTAAAAATATGTAACTTAAGTCTTTAGAGGCTGCAACTAAGTTAACTAAGTTAGATGTGGTGGCAAGATGGAGTGACGGGCATTTTCTCTCTGGATATCAAAACTCGTTCAGCTGCCAGCAGAAATTTATCTGAGCTCAACCATTGTCCCTAACTTTGTTTTACCTTCAGAGTTCTGTGTAGGCAAGAACAGGGCCTAGAAGAATAGATGCTCTTTTCAACAGTAACAGAATAAAGGTTTACCTCTGTGGCCCATTACTTTTTAGATCTACTCATAGTTCATATCTTCTTCCATTAACATGTCTTTAATTGTTTTCCTCAGCTTTTGAGTTGCCCACAGGGTCAAGACCCTGCTAAGCCTACAGCAGCGCCTCAGCCAGTGCCTGGTGAACAAACACACACCCACAGGGCACGGACCTGGGGCAAGGTGCAGGGAGGAGTGCGGTGCAGATGATCAGGGCCCCTCCTCTTCTGTTTTAGTCCCAAAGATAGAGGGAGAATGACTGTAGCTGCTGCTCTAGAAATATATGCTATGGCAAAAAATAAAAAAACGAAAAAACAAACCAAAAACAAAAATTAGATAAATTGTGAGACATAATGTTCATTCTTATTTTCTTCTAAGTATGTAAAATTGAAGTTAATTACTAAAGCAAATAAATTTATGAGCACCATCTTGTGGAAGCCCTATTGCTACCATGTTGGGTGGAGCTCCAGGTCAACCATCCGATTAGTAACAATAAAAATTTGCAAACCCATCCTGATAAAGGAGAGAATGGTAAGTAACCATGTATATGTTACACTAACAAAAGAAGCATATTTTAAAAAAAGACTTAGAGGAATAAATAATATACATCAATGTTTTACATGCTTTTCAGTCTTAACATCTGTACATCATCTAAAAACTCAAATGACTTTTATTAGTGTTGAAAAGTCCACCAGAAGTTTATCTTAGTTACCACAAGAGTACATTCTTGCTGCTTAAGTCACCTTTTGAATCTACTTTTTGGAAATTATAACAGAATTAGTATTTAATTGTTTATGGTATGCCAGACACCAGGAAGACTGCTTAGTCTTAAGAAAACCCAATAGAAAATCCTATAATTTTCCTCATTTTGCAGAATACAGAGTATAATGTTAAGTAATTTGCCTAAACTGACACACTTCTCACAGGGCAGAGCTAAAATTGTAACTGGGGCTCCCAGACCTTTAAAGCTGTGCTCTTAACCGCTGGCCTGATGCTTTTTGACATAAGATAAAATGGGGAATGGGAAAGATGAAACAAGCAGTGCCTTTTAGCTGCCTGTGTATAAAATAATTTAAAAGTGACTTGTACACTCTTTAATTCTTCTGTGGTAAAATATAAATGGAATATCTCAGTTTGTGTTCAGAGTATACAGAATTGTAAAAGCATAATCAGAGTGCTATTTGAAAATGTCACCATGAACAAAAATGACTGTAAGATAGTGGAACAACAGTTTTATTGACTACTTATCTTGGCTGAGCTTCTCTAAAATGATTTATCCATGTTATAGCACTATACATAGGTGAGCATATGGTAGTTCTGAAGACACCATCAAAAACTGCACCTATCATGATAACAGAAATACCAGATGTCAGAGTTCCTGATGTGTTTGTAAGGCTGCTGCTGCTTGTTCCAGTTAAACATCACTGATCTCTCCAGGACACTACAGGGCATCAGGCAAGCCTGAAATCATGTCTGGGGAGAACAGAAATGATTACTAAAGGATGGCCAACTTTTAACTTCTAGGGTCCTATGTATTACTTGGTATCAGAAAACTAGGTAGATAGAATTAAGAAACAATCAGTTACATTAGAACTTTGGTTTCTTTGGATCACCTACTTCCCACCCTCAAAACCTACCTAGACCCTGCCCTCCCAGTCATTGTAGCCAGCAGAATGATATTGACAGGCCAAGTGTTTGCTACTGGAGAGTGGTCAGGTGCATCGACGCTAGAATGACAAATTATGTAGCTCAAAACCCACTTTTCTGCCTGCTGTTACCTTACTCTCTGTGCCTCCCTGTACAGAGGTAATAACTCCATACTTTGTTGTAATAATTAAGTAAGCCAGTGTATATAGAGCACTTAAACAGTACATGGCATATAGTATGCCTTATAAGAATGCTAGTATGATTGTATTATTATTACTCTCAGATGTGAAAAACATAATGTGCAAGGAAGTGTTTTTCAAACTATTTTAGCTCTTTTTAGTAGGTCATAAAATTACTTTAATTATTCTTAAATTGCATAAAATATGAAAAATAATCATGTAAAATAGAATAAATAACATCAGAATTCAGTGCATATAATAGAGGTAAATATTATTTTAGGTAATAAGTACATCTATGTGTTCTCAGTTGTACCTGAAATGTATTTCCTAATTGCTATCATGGCCAAAAACATTTGAAAAATGCATGAAGTATGACAGCCTTATATCTGTGCAAAAGGGAATTAAAATATTTTTGCAGTTCTAATGTCAAGCATTTAATTCATTCATGAATTCAGTACTTACTTATGCAACATTTTCTATGTTGTGGCACTACACTGTGATATGGGGGAACAATGACAAGAAAATGTGACATGATCCTTGCTCCAGTGGCCTTACAGCTTAATGGGAAAATCTTATCAAGTAAGTATACACTAACCATCAGTTATGAGATATATTATTCCAACTTCATGCAAATATACAGAGCTGAAATAGTATAACCAACAGAAATAAGCTATGGGCTAAATGTAAAAGAATAGAAAATGGCTTTATCAAAAATTAGGAGTAAAACAAAAAAGGAAATTTAAAGATGCATACCAAGCTGGGCACACCCTAAGCTGCTCCATAATCAACTGATGTAGTTGGGAAAAGAAGTGCAAACATGGTTTGACTTATTTGTTTCTACCTAAATTTTTATTTTATCATCTCTACTGCTAACGTTCATCAACTTGCCTCTAATCCATGATCTCAGGTCAGTAGCTTTTACAACATATTTAATAAATCTTTGGCAAAATGAATTAGTACTTCTTAAAATCTGAGTGGAAATTTAAACAGTTTTCCTTTCCTACATATAAAATAAAATTATAGGTGAATCAAAGTCTCAAGTACAAAAGAAAACACATCTCAGCAAAATTTAGGAGAATATATGTACAATCTGGGCCTTGGGAAATTCTGTCAAAATACCACTGAAAATCCATAGTTATAAAACAATATATAGACATTATTTATCTGGATAAACATTCTGAACACTTCTACATAAAATTTTTTAAAAAGTCAATAGAAACACAACAGGGCTACAAAAGTTACTTGCAATTCAGTTGACACACAAAGAACAGCTTTGTCTACACAAAAAACCCTTTCAAACAGAAAAGATAAGCCAATGGACAAAACATAATAATAGACAATTCACAAAAGAACAAATGAAATGGTCAAAGATAAATGAAAAATATCTCTTATTCAGGAGTGGGGAAAAAACAAATTAGATTAAAGATTAGATTAGACTAAATTAAATCAGATTAGATTAAAAGTCTCTCTTTATACCCATTAGGCACATTTTCCAAGACCTATATTTTCGCTGGATGGTGTAGGAAGAAAGGTACTATTACATATTTTAGAGGAAATGTAAAGTATAGCCTTTTAGGCATGTCATCTATCCACATTCACTACAATTAAAATTAAAGTACCTCTGACTGAGCAATTCCATTTGGGGGAATCTACTTCAATTTATTCTAATATCAAGGGTAAATGATATTTACTGCAGCATTTTTTGAAGTAACCTGGAATTGTAAACAAAATCACTGCCCATTGATAGGGGAATGAATGAATAGATTGTGATGAATTCCTTCCATGACTTTATTATACAGTCATTTCAAAGGTTGAATTAGAGCTACGCCTGATGATTTAGAGTGTAAAAGAGATTTTCATTAGGTAATTCAGAGTGAGAAAAGCAAGATATTGAAAATATGTGTATAGTAAGGCCCTGTTTTGGGTAAAATAAAAATTGAACAAAATGTATATTTATGTGCATATACATGTGTATGTATTTTTAGGTGTGTGTTTGAAAATACTTGAGAATATGTGTGTATATGAGCTATATGTACATGATTATATGAGTATAGAGAAAAATATGTAATTAATAGCACTAGGCTTTTAATATTGTAAGAGGGAAGGCAAGAATTAGAGGCAGGATGTTGATGGGATGGAAGAAGGAAAAAGCACAAAAACTCTCCATAATAAAAATAAATATTATTTGATCTCATTTATGCAAATCTGTATGTTTGTGTGAGAGAGAGGGAGACAATAAAGAATACAAACATGCATGCCTAGATGACTGGTCACTAAAATGTTAAAGAAATATGAGCAAAGCCAACAATACAAAGAAGAAAAATGAAAAATAGTTGATGTTGACACCTGTCAGTAAAGAGTAAATACAAATATATGTGTAAGGGAAGACTAAGATTTTTCATGTCCTCTAGATGCCACAGTTACTATTTTTCTAATTACACACAGAATCCTTTGTTACTGGTCTGGATTCATAACGCCTTTTTTCCTTGAAGATCTCTCTCCTTCAACCCCACCTCTACACAAGTAAATACCTCTCCCTACCACAGGCACACACTCACAAGTAGTCACCTACCACAGAATTTTCTTGGGAAACCAAATTTTGTATAAGTCCCATCCAAAAGCAACATTGAGAAACTTTAACATAAAATTTATTGTTAAGGTACTCAAAGATATTGCCATATTTATGAACTGTTGGGCAGTTTGTGAGATTTTAAACCTTTAAGTGAGTCAATGACTTACAGAGTGTGTTCTTTATGAAGACAAAAGAAAACATATTTCTCTCGGTGCTAAGAATAATTTTTTTCCTAAGCACTTTTATGTATACTGGAAATCACATAACTGATCTGGACTTGTTATCTTGGCTGCTAGAAAAAGTGATGTTAAGCTTTACTCCTCATTTCAATTTTTCTCACTTATCTTTAGTTTTTCAATATAGGAATGTATATTTAAAACCATCTTAAGTAATTCAGGATCAGTGTAGGTTATATATACATATACACAAATAACAGTAAGAGCCCTAAAAGGAGAAGCAAGCATCCTATAAGTCACACAGAAGAAAACAGGTTTTAGCAACACAGACTAAGGGTGGCCACTGTTCTTGGACAAGGAAGAATTGTAAACTGATATCATAACTCATATTATAGTAGTCATATATTTTTTTATCTAAAAGAAACTAAATACATGTATATGTTCTCATTACAGAAACAAATCCAATTCTTATACTTTTTGAAGTTCTCAAAATAAAGAACCTCTATAGGTACCAATATCTGTGAACTGGAGGCAGCTGAACTGATTATTATAGAGTGGGCAAAACTGGGTAACCAATATCCCTTAAATAATTCTCTCTATGGAGACATAACGATGTCTGACGTTGCCACATGTGCTAGTGTATTCCAGTAAGTGACTTCATAGAACAATAGATGTAGTAATGGCAGTTTCTCTGAACTTGTGCTGAATCCAGTCTCTTAAAAAAAATACAGGAAGTATTGTTAGCTCTATTTTCTTTGCTTCAACTAACATTTTTCCTCTATAAATTTAGTTGGGTGTGTCAGCATGATAACAGAAGCCAAAAAGGATCATTATGCTCTCATTAAACAAAATGACTAATAGTTAATCATCCAGCTACGGAGCTTCATTTATCTGCACAGACTTTACCACAGGTCTGTACAAAATAGTGCAGGATCATAAATTACCATTTACAACTGACATATATATACAGTGAATTTATCATTTAAAAAATAGATTTACTCAATTTTTCTAAAAGGTTTCTTATTATATTATGGTCTTTTGGGCAAAAGAATACATGTTGTTTCACACAATACAACAGATACTATATCTGTCTTGAAAGAAAATTATAGGAAAGAATTTATATCACTGAAAAAGATTCAGTCAAGGGATAGAAAATCAATCTAATATTTCAAAAGAACAAAGCTACTTCTCATTTAAACAAGTCTGTTATTCACACAACATGAGGAAAGACATAAAAATTAAGCACAGAAAACACAATTACCTGGGGAAATTCAAGAAAACAAAATTGGGACACCCACGTGAAAAGACATCTTTAAACTTTCACAAGAACAAGGCAGAATAAGTTGTGTTATTATAAACACAAACTTTCATACAAAATATCAGTGTATGATTTACAGTTTAATGCAAACAGAATATATGAAAGGAGAGTCTCATTTTTAATGTATGTAATAAAAAGAATGTAGGTAAGAAAGCTCAGAGCTATGTGTTAGCCAATTCTCTTTGGACAGATGGAGCACCTGAGGCAGTTAGACTCCGTTTCTTCTGCAAGATGGTGACCATCTAAGGGCAATACTGGTGCTGCACAAGAAGCCGGATACCACCTGTCCCTTACTAACAGCATCAGGAATACCCCAGGCCATGCATGCATTGTTGCATAAGTTCTTAAAGTCTTGCACCCAAAGCAGCAGACACCCAGCTGTGAATAAAAGTACTCCATTTGGAGATGGCTCAGGTATACAGTAGATCCCTATAATAATTTTGTCTGTGTTATTGTTACTTTGAAACTTTCTGATGTTTATATCAATCCAATTGCTGCATCACTCAACAAATTTGCACTGGAAACAATATTAAGATTAAGCTACTGAATACATTCATGATGCCTGTATCCCTATCTCCAATGTGAGAAGAATTTGATGAAGAAAAGCCTAACATCAATTGAAGATATTGCCAATAAAATATGATGGGAAAACTTACCAATCTATATGAAAAGTATATATTTTTTTGACAGAAAATACATATCTTGAAAATAAATGTGGGGAAATTTTATTATATGGATATTATTTATCAGGATTAGATAGCTTTAGTTGTAAGTCATTTACATTCAATGCTTAGGAAGAATAAAATTGGGGGAGGAGAGAAGTGTTCTCTAGTGTATCTATTCATACCTTCAACCATTCACTGAAACCACATTAAAAGCTTTTACTGTAATTCTGATGGCTATTGATGAATTTGTGTTATGGAGAAATGCATCTGGGTTTTGCCTCCAAAATGGGCAATACATTATCAGACCAACCTTCAAGTGACTATTGTAATCATATTCGCTTCATTAAGTCACTTTTGCCTCTTTTAGTTCAACATTGGCATCATGACATAGCCATTTGGCTAACATGATAATATCACATGTTTACACATTAGTAAAGTATTTTAAATGTCATTTGAAGCAAATAAAAAGAAGCAATTGCCTTTTGTTAAGTTAAATTCTTTCTCTCTTCTAAATTCAATGTAACTTTCCTGAATTCCTGCTTGCCATGAGAAATGCTTCTAAGGCATATACAGGCTCTCCTCTCAGAGTTTATAATGCTCCTCGGAGGTTAGAAGAGTGGTGTGGAAAGTGGCTTTTGAGATTCTATCTGCTTTGCCTCAAGACAGTACTGTGGAGATTTTCTTCTTTGCAACTTCTTGCCTGCTTGAAGTGAGGTATCCAGATTCTTCTATTACTCTTACCTTTGTTTCTAGATAAATAGGTAATTCAGGTAAAGCCTGATACTTTCTTCTTCCTACACTTCCATTCCAGACTCTTGTCCCAAGTAAACAAAGCAGTAATGATGCAGAAAAATAACATGTCTTCTAACATTTTTCATAAACCTTCAATTACATAATAAATTTTTTTCCCAGTAAGGTGATTGATTTCTTGGATGGCTAAATTACAATACCAGTTCTCTCCTTTTTATTTTTCTCTCACTTAAGATATAAGGAATAGAGAGAAAAAACTAAGTTTTATCAAGTGCCTAGTGCTGGGTATTTTATTTTATATTTTCTTATTTTAGCTTCATAATAATCCTGTTATTATTTTGCTCACTTTAAGAGTAAGGAAACTTCTGCTAGAGTTAAGTCTTAGGGAAACACTGATGCTTCAATTACATCAATTTTTACTTCTCATAGAATTTAGTTCTTCAATGATTAATTTCAGAGGAATGATGAACTTTATGCAAAAGAGTTATAATTTGGGAAATAATTTATTTCAGAAGGCAAAGTATAATCTTGTGGGAGCGGCTAATCTAAAAACTGTACATAACATTGGTTGGATTAAGATAAACTTCACAACCAATGTGCAAAGTCCTCTGCAAGTCAAAAAACAAAAACAGGAAAGCTTTTCTTGACTGAAGGGATCAGAGGAGGTTCCAAGGTGGAGATGGTCTTTGGCCTAGGCCTTAAGTGATAGAGAGCTTTCTGTAAGGTAAAAGGTGTGTACATTGGAGGGTGAGGCGGGGCAAAGCTTCTTGAGGACGCTCCCAAGTCACCTTAATAGCACAAGGATGGACAAGGTGAGGATGGATGGTATGAACTCAGAGAAGCATGCAGCTCATAAAACTGGCATGTAGATTTAGGCTATCAAGAGGAGGAAGATGAATTTGTAAATAGTAGTAAATTTGGACATGGGATAAAATTAAATTTTCTGATAATACAGGGAGCCAATCCCTGGTATTGATTTTATTGGCATAACCTAAACTTTCTGATTAATCCATCTTCCTAACAGACTACACTTGGGGCTGCAACTCATTTATTATCATGAAGCCAACATTCTAATAACCTTGACTTAGAAGTGAGGGCTTCAGTTTACAACTTGAATGGTGTTCGGAGTCTATTTTTATACAATTTAATTCCTTTGCTTATATAATAGTTCTGTTTTGTTTGTTTTTCACATCAGTCACAACTTACTTCAGCATTTTATGTAAATTCAAGGACATATCCTACAATATGCAGAAAAAAAGGTTTTTCTTCTGATATTTATGCTATTTGAAATTGAGATATATTCAGGCAGAAATTACAGTTTCACTCCAAACAAACCACAGTTTATTGATACCTAAAGACTACTAAAATCTTCACATAAAATAATTTAGATGGACTAAAATCATTTTTCCTAGATCTAGAAAAATGTTTAGTCTTTGTAGGTCCAATTCAGTGTGCAGGATTTCATTTCAGAAATTGCCTTGATTACCAATTATGCAATATTATTCCTACAGCAATAGGGAGAATTATACCATCACTGTCAACTCTTGACTTTCATAGCACTCTTAATGCTTGTTTAAAATGAATGAATTTCAATTCACATTTTAGCATTGTCAGTATCATGATTTTGCTAAATTTGAACAAGCTTTTAAAACCTTTCCTTAAACAAATTTTTAAATAAAAATAGTGAATATAGAAAATAACATATATAATAATCATGCTTTACATGTCCCTGGGATTTTGCAATGTCAGCTAATTAGTATTGTTCCTAATATGTCCAATTAGAAAGGCAAGTCTGTGTTAAGACTTGAGACTTAAAACAGTTCCTGATATTTCTTTTCTTACAATGCACGTTTATTTTTCCCCTTTTCATGGCAGAGGTTTATACATAGAAGATTCACTGTCTTTCTTATATAGAAATAGAAAATAAGTAGCATTCTAAACATGTTTGTCCAAAGAAGAATTATCAGCACAGATAGAATATCTCAGCCATAAGAGAGCAGATCTTTGAAGTACACGGACTCATGCAATGATATGAAAATACCATTCCCATCATCCAGCCACATAAATTTATTTGAAGAATATTTGTTTTAAAATTTGCTTTCTAGGGAAGTATTACATGCTGAACACAGCTTTTAATTATACCACTTTGCCTGTGACTACTGGTATATGAAGTCACATGACATATTAAGAGACTAAAAAGATCTCTGTGGTTTAAAAAATTCAAACATAATTGGCTTGCCCCTTTTCCTATTCTGCCATTAGGTTAGAAGAAATAACGTGCATAACATCCATTCATTTAACCACCTGCCTATGTCTTCCCTTTCCATATTGACCCAATATTTACTAAACATCTACTCTGTGGGCCATGTATGGTAGATAAAGGACTGATTCATCTTCATTTTCAAGGAACAAAATATCCTCAAAAACACTAAAATGGACAAAATTCCCCATATTCTAATTATTTTTATCACAGATTTCAAAAGTACATATTATTTCTTTTATATAATTCATATAACTAAGTAATTATGTATATTAAATCTGCTACAGAACTGCAAAAAATAAAGTCAATATAAATGTATAGACCCTTGATCTTGCCTCATCTTCAAAAAAGAGTATAGTAGGAGGATTGAAAAATGTGACCTTCTATTGCATCCACTTCTTTTAAACTGATGAAAAACTTTGGTGGCTGAATCTATGTCACCTAATATTTTCAATTTATACTTAAAGAAATAGGAAATAAAAATGGGCAAAAAATATTGTTGTGTTTTCATTTCCTCCCTCTGTTAGAAGTGAATCATGCTATTCTTATATGGGCACATTAGCGCAGCAAATTGAAGACTTAAAGATTAATATAAGGAGACAAGAAACTGCCAGTAAGAAAGTATGAAAAGGTAGAAAATTTGTCATCTTCTAAGGTAAGGAAAATCAAACTAGGTATGAAAAAAATGACTGTTAGTGGAAAAGTAATGAACAGTGAAACCTAACTATAAAATGTTTAATGCTTGGAACTACATAGTGTATCCATTAATATATTCTATGACATGAAATATTATGGAGATTGAGCTAAGACCGTCCAGTGTATAAAAACTCCCTGGGATTAAGTTTTAAATGTATATGAATTTGTGAAGTCATTGGAGTTCAACTGTTCTCAGAATCTGTGGTAAAGTCAAGTGGTAACTAAACTCCCAGTTAGTATTTTCAAAATAATCTGAAGCTGCTTGATTAGCTATATATGGGGCTTTACTTACTCTGAAAAAGTAGGCAATAGATCATGAAAGTCATATGTAGCATGTAAATGTTTCTCATTGTGCACATTGAACCATCCTAGAATATTAAGTGAGAACCTGTGATCAGTATGTCAGTTCTCAAGGGCAATGAGGTTTAGTTACCTCCACAAATCCCCCAAGCTGATAGGTCTCAGTGTTTAGAAAAACTTGACATTATTAAAATATATATCCCTAGGCTTCATTCTGAGATTTTGATACTGTTGTCTTGGTTGGCTGTCATATGTTTATAATTTTCACAGCATCCCTAGGTGATTATGATATGTTATGTATTGGTAACTCATTTTGAGCAGAGACTTGGGGCAAAGTTTGGGAGTTGGAGTTACATAGTAACCATGTCTATTTCCAGAGAAAGAGTATAATTTTTTATAAATAAGGCACCACTGATCAGAAAGGGATTTTTCTGGCAACATCAGTGGCTAAAATCATTGGGGTATATATAGTTATATTAATACATTTTAAAGTACATAACATTTAATGTAGCATGCTTCCTCTTCCCTTGTACTGTGGTCTCAAATTTAAAAAATGGTTTGTGAGCTTAGGGCATGCCAGAGCAGGATACAGACCTAAGAGATTGCTCAAGAGTGTTAACTGCTTTGGGTCCCTGTAATTGCACTGTCTGGGGAAGACCTATGCAAAAGTTGCATTTTGCAGTCAAAATTGTTTCAAGAGATCCTCAAAGCAACATCAATTTTCTCCCTTCTAGAGCAGTTGGAACTTTGTGGCTCAGCATAAGTCGTAGAATCAGTCTCAAGATCTCATATTAAAGAATAATGTGGTACTTAAAAAGAACATGAACACAACTCATTTTCTTTCTGGTTTCTCCCTCCACCACTCAACAACAGAATGAAAATGCAAGAAGATATTTTGTTCAACTATCTACTTAAATTGTATGTGTGAACTTTAAACCATACAGAAAGATTAGTAAATATAAAGTTAGTTCTGTTTGTTTGCTTTTTAACACTTTCATTTTATGGAATAAATTGTAGTAATTTTCTAAAGGGTTGTTATTTATTGTTATTTTATAATATTATAAATAGAAGTGAATAATAAGTTCTCTATACAGGAAGATTACCAGCTTTCTTTATAAGTACTCCAACATTTTGGGGAGGCAGAATAAGGAATTTAAAAGCAAGAAGGAATTTCATCTATTTCCTATTTATTTCATCCAGACCAGTGAATCTACTCTAAACCAAATGCCCTGGTCCTTGTAAGAGACAAGAGTAGGAACCACATTTCCCAAACTTCCAATTCCCTACAATTGCTTCACAGAATTATGCTGATTGCATTGGCAAAGTTTGGAGACAGATTGCCTGGTTTCAAGTCTCAGCTTTGCGACTTACTTTATAGCCTTGATCCTGTTAAAAACGGAAGTCAGATAATATCATTCCTATTTTCAAAACTCTCCCAGGGTTTGCCATCTCACTCAGAGTAAAAGCCAAAATCCTTATAACAGCCAGTAAATCCTGCAAGGTCTGCTCCTTCCTCCTCTCTTTCCTACTGTACCTCTTGCTACTCTTTTCAGATCCAGCCATATAAGCCTCCTTATTTTTGATTCTCAAGGACACTTGGCCCAGCATACCACTGAACTTGGCCCTTGCTATTTCCTCTGCCTGTAAGGCATTTGCCTCTGATTATCTCCCATACCAACTCCAGTTTTCCCAAATTATCAGTATCTTCTCTCTAAGGCCTTCTGCACCCTAATTATAGTACAACCCACCACTCCCAACACCCACCTCCCTTATTATTTCCTTTCCCTGCTTTATTTTTCTCTAAAGCACTAATGCAAGTAAATCATCACGCATTTTGTGTGTGTGTGTGTGTGTGTGTATGTATGTATGTGTGCATATGTACACATATAGATATTTCTTTTTTATTTTATTATCTCTTTGCCTCCAATAGAACGTAAAACCCACTCCACCCCCAAGGTAGGGACTGTTGTTTACTTTTGTGTATTTGTACACTGCTATGTCCTCTGAGCCTAGAACAGTGTTTGACCCATAATGGGCAGTCAAGGATTTGTTGACTGCTAAATTTCCTACTTGATTTTCTTCCGACCAGGAAACCACAAGAAGAGAGATGAGCCAGTTTGTTCCACCTAATATCTTAGAGGAATTCAGCCTCACTCAAAGAAGTTTAAATCACAATATTATTGTATTTGAATAACTATTCATATCTTTGAAAATCGGATTTTCTAGAAAATCCTTACGAGATGACTGGGAGTGCTCATGGTGCATGATGTGTCTCCCATAGCCAGGGTCAACCAGATAATGAAACTCCTCCTCCGCATTTAAGCCATAAAATACTAAGCATCTACTCAAAAAGGGGGTGCAAATCAGTGAACCAAGATAATACAGAATATAAACCAAGATTTATTAAAAACAAGAGAATACAGAATCATAAAGAAGAAATAAAGAAATTTTCCTGGGGAAATTTACTTCATATTAAGTTCACTATTATGCAACCTATCACTTTCATCATTCAACAGAATTCTGTTAACACAGAAAGTGACCTAGAGATTGGATGCATATATGAGGAACTATTTCAGATGTATATATTTGAAATACATATTTTATAAAATATGAACATTTCACCAAACATACATAAGCACCCCATACCAAAACCAATCACAAAATCCAAACTCTGCAGTTTGGTCTACAACACCTTTCAAAATGTGTGCTAATTTTCCCAGTCATATCTCCTACTCTTGCCTTACATGAAAGTCCTGACACAAAATATCACAGAGCCTTGGCTTTACTGTGACTCTGTATTTTCTGAATATATATGTTCAATGAGATATATTCAGAATTAACTTGGCAATCAGTTTTAATGTATAATAATTGTGCAGATTTAGAGGATATGAAAAAATAAAGGACTCCATCAAGCTCAAAAGTCTTTTAAGTTAAAATGGAAAAAGCCCATATATTTTAGGAGTCAAAAAATATCTACAATACAATCAAGTCATATAAAAGTGAGAGGGTTAGAGACTTAACATAATTAGATCAGAGACCCATATCACCAGTCCTTTCAATGTATAAAATTATATTAAAAATTATTTCTAGACCTCAGTATATTTAATATAATCCAGAACTAAAAGTCTATTAATATTTGTGCTGAATATCCCCCTAAATTCTTAGGATTTCCTTATTATTACTTTAATGGATTAGATTCTTTCAAATCCAGAGACTTCAAATCAATAACCAAAATGTTTAAGAGAATAAAACTAGATATTAATATGAGTTAGACATATTGGTATTACATGTACTAGTAAAGTTCAATATTTGTATATTTACAACGGGCTTAATTGGAGTAATATATAGTTGAATAACTAATTTAGATGTTATTTTAAAGTAGAAATTTTATTAAGTTTATATATAATATTGAAGATTATAAACAAACTTAAGAAGCCATATAGTTATAAATTTATTAGAATGCTCAAATTCTTGTGATTTTGTTAATCACATAACTGAAGTACTATAAAAAGGTAGTCAAATATACTTAACTTACAATTTCAGTCTATAATATTTGAAGGTGTTTAATTAACTGATTAAATAAGAACACATATTTTTCATTATTCAAAGATTCAAAAGCAATGGTTAAAACAGGAGGAGGACAAGGAGAATGAGAAAGAGAAAGACAGGCTGACTGACTAAAAGCCTATGAAATTAAAAGCTTAGTAAGGGAGTAGATTTTTTTATTTTTAACTTCACTAACTTGTACATTAATTTTAAAATGAAAGCGACTCTTACATGGACTTTCCTGTTCAAAAAAACTACCTTTAAAGACACTAAAGATGGGATTCAAGATGGGAGCATGAGAGGTAAGACAGAGAATTCCTCCCCAAAACACATGTAGTGTGAAAATATAGTTAACACAACTAGCCCTAAAAGAGCAACAGGAAAGAAGGTTGCACCAGACTGCATACAGACCTCATGAACAGAGCAGAACTCATGAAACAGGGTAACGTATGAAAGCCTTGATGTGCTGGGATGCGAGCCTTTCCTCCACCTCAGCTCACCGGCAGGAGGAAGACAAATGGAGTGGGAAAGCGGTGGAAGCCTAGAACTGCTGAACACCCAGCCCTGGAGGTCTACTTTGGACCACAGACCTACATTATGTGGTGCTCTGGAGGTTGCTGGGATTGAGGATGGGAAAGGCAGAGTGCATGAGAGACTGAGATTCCAGCTGTTTGTGGAGGACAGGGATCCACATCGGGCCACTCGGGGACAAAGGAAAGGTGGGCGATCTGACAGGCTTTCTAGCAGCAAGAGGACTGCTGAAGGGGCAGAGCTTGCTAAGTGGAAGAAGGGATAGGTGGACAAGGTTGTCTGGGTGCACTCTGACAAGCAGGTTGGGAACTTTGAGGAGCTTCAGATGCTCCATCCCCCTGGCTGCCAACTCAGCTCCAAGGCTCCCACTGTGACATGTAGCCTGCTGCGCCTTCCTCCTGGCTTGCCCGCACCTGCTCGCAAACTGGCAGTCACTGCGCTGCCATCAGGCCAGCCAGAGGGAGGCCCTGCCTACAACAGCTAGAGATGCCAAGCACAGAGGTTTACACCTGTGTGCTCGGCCCACTGGCTGTGATACTGGAGACAGACACTACAGCAGGGAATCAAGAAACAGATCTTTCCTCCCCAGAGGCACCTGCGCAGCGTCCCTATGACCCCAACCTGACTCTTGGGGCTGAGCTGCTCCAGAGACTAGAGAATCTAGGCACTACAGAGCACCACATAGAATTATGAAATGTCAAAAGAACCTGGTTCAGACCAAAATCTCACAAACCCCGGAAAAAGAGCCAAATGAAACTGAACTCACCAATCTTCCTGAAAGAGAGTTTAAAATAAAAATCATAAACATGCTCATGGAGGTACAGAAAAATATTCAAGAACTCAGGGATGAATTTAGGATGGAGACTCAATCACTAAGAAATTCCATATCTGAAATGAAACATACAATAGAGGGATTTAAAAGCAGATTAGATGTAGTAGAAAAGACGGTAAATAGAATAGAAATTAGAGAAGAGGAATACAAAGGACATGAGGCACAGATAGAAAAGGATCTCTAAGAATGAAAGTATATTGAGAGAACTGTGTGACCAATCCAAATGGAACAATATCCCCATTATAGGGGTACCAGAAGAAGAGAGAGAAAAAGGGATAGAAAGTGTTATTGAGGAGGTAATTGCTGAAAACTTCCCCAATCTGGGGAAGAAGATATTTTTTCAAGCCATGGAGGTGCACAGATCTCCCAACACAAGGGACCCAAGGAAGACAACATCAAAACATATAATAATTAAAATGGCAAAGGTTAAGGATAAAGACAGACTTTTAAAAGCAGCTAGAGAGAGAAAAAGGATTGCCTACAAAGGAAAATCCATCAGGCTATAATCATATTTCTCAAAAGAAACCTTACAGGCCAGAAGGTAGTGGCATGATATATTTAAAGCAATGAAGCAGAAGGGCCTCGAACCAAGAATACTCTACCCGGCAAGGTTATCATTTCAATTAGAAGGCGGGATTAAACAATTTTCAGATAAGCAAAAGCTGAGAGAATTTACCTCCCACAAACCACCTCTACAGTGCATTTTGGAGGGACGGCTATAGATGGAAGTATTCCTAAGGATAAATAGATGTCACTAGGGGAAAAAGAAACACAACAAAGTATAACAATTAATTACTAAGCAGATGCAAAATCAAATCAATTACCCCCAAAGTCAATCAAGGGATAGACAAAGAGTACAGAATATGATACCTAATATATAAAGACTGGATGAGGAAGAAACAGGAGGAAAAAAGAGAATCTTTAGGTTGTGTTTGTAACAGCATACAAAGTGAGTTATATTAGACTATTAGAAAGTAAGGGAATTACCCTAGAACTTTTAGTAACCATGAATCTAAAGCCTGCAGTGGCAACAAGTACCTATCTATTGATAATCACCCTCAGTGTAAATGGTCTGAATGCACCAATCAAAAGACATAGAGTCACTGAATGGAAAAAAAACAAGACTCATCTATATGCTGCCTACAAGAGACTGACTTCAAACCCAAAGACATCCACAGACTGAAACTAAAGGGATCGAAAAAGATATTTCATGCAACTAATATTGAGAAAAAAGCAGGAGTTGCAGTATTTGTATCAGACAAAATAGACTTCAAAACAAAGAAAGTAACAAGAGACAAAGAGGGACATTACATAATGATAAAAGGGGACAGTCTAACAAGAAGATATAACCATTATAAATATCTATGAACCCAACGCAGGATCACCTATATATGTGAAACAAATACTAACAGAATTAAAGGGGGAAATAGAATGCAATGCATTCATTCTAGGAGACTTCAACACACCACTCACTCCAAAGGACAGATCAACCAGACAGAAAATAAGTAAGGAGACAAAGGCACTGAACAATGTATTAGAAAAGATGGACCTAACAGACATCTACAGAACACTGCATCCAAAAGCAACAGAATGCACATTCTTCTCAAGTGAACATGGAACATTTTCAAGAATAGATCATATACTAGGTCACATAAAGAACCTCACTGAATTCAGAAAGACTGAAATTGTACCAACGAGCATCTCAGATCACACGGGTATCAAACTAGAAATAAATTACACAAAGAAAATGAAAAAGCCCACAAACACATGGAGGCTTAATAACATGCTCCTAAATAATCATTGGATCAATGACCAAATAAAAACAGAGATCAAGCAATATATGGACACAAATGACTACAATAATTCAACACTGCAAAATCTGCGGGATGCAGTGAAGGCTGTGCTAAGAGGGAAATAAATATATTGCAATACAGCCTATGTCAGGAAAGAAGAACAATCCCATATGAGCAGTCTAAACTTACAATTAAGGAAACTAGAAAACTAGAACAAATGAGGCCTAAAGTCAGTAGAAGGAGGGACATAATAAAGGTTAGAGTAGAACTAAATAAAATTGAGAAGAATAAAATAATAGAAAGAATCAATGAAAGCAGGAGCTGGTTCTTTGAGAAAATAAACAAAATAGATAAATCCGTATCCAGACTTATCAAGAAAAAAAGAGAGTCTACACACATAAAATAATCAGAAATGAGAAAGGAAAAAATCACTACGGACACCACAGAAATACAAAGAATTATGAGAGAATACTATGAAAAATTATATGCTAACAAACTGGATAACCTAGAAGAAATGGACAATTTTCTAGAAAAACAGAACTTTCCAAGGCTGACCCAGGAAGAAACAGAAAATCTGAAAAGACCAACTACCAGCAAGGAAATTGAATTGGTAATCAAAAAACTACCTAAGAACAAAATGCATGGCCAGATGGTTTCACTGCTGAATTTTATCAAACATTTAGTGAAGACCTAATATACATCCTCCTTAAAGTTTTCTGAAAAGTAGAAGAGGGAGAATGCTCCAAACTCATTCTATGAGGCCAACATGACTCTAATACCAAAACCAGGCAAAGACACCACAAAAAAGGAAAATTACAGACCAATATCCCTGTTGAACATAGATGCAAAAATACTCAACAAAATTTTAGCAAACCAAATTCAAAAATACATTAAAAAGATCATCCTTCATGATCAAGTGGGATTCATCCCAGGGATGCAAGGATGGTACAACATTTGAAAATCCTTCAACATCATCCACCACATCAACAAAAAGAAAAAAACCATATGATCATCTCCATAGATGCTGAAAAAGCATTTGACAAAATTTGACATCCAGTCATGATAAAAACTCTCAACAAAATGGGCATAGAGGGCAAGTACCTCGACTTAATAAAGGCCATATATGACAAAACCACAGCCAATGTTATACTTAACAGAGAGAAGATGAAAGCTTTTCCTTTAAGATTGGGAACAAGATAAGGATGCCCACTCTCCCCACTTTTATTCAACATAGTTCGGGAGGTCCTAGCCACAGCAATCAGACAACACAAAGAAATAAAAGGCATCCAGATTGGCAAGGAAGCAGTCATACTGTCTCTGTCCGCAGATAACATGATATTGTACACAAAAACCCTAAGGAATCCACTCCAAAACTACTAGATCTAATATCTAAATTCACCAAAGTTGTGGGATACAAAATTAATACACAGAAATCTGTTGCATTCCTATACACTCATGATGAACTAGCAGAAAGAGAAATCAGGAAAACAATTTCATTAATAATCGCAACAAAAAGAATAAAATACCTAGGAATAAAACTAACCAAGGAAGTGAAAAACCTATACTCTGAAAACTACAAGACAGTCATGAGAGACATTAAAGAGGACACTAATAAATGGAAACACATCCCATGCTCATGGATAGGAAGAATTAATATTGTCAAAATGGCCATCCTTCCTAAAGCAATCTACAGATTCAATGCAATCCGTATTAAAATAACAACAACATTCTTCAATAAACTAGAGCAAACAGTTCTAAATTTCATATGGAACCACAAAAGACCCCGAATAGCCAAAGCAATCCTGAGAAGGAAGAATAAAGGAGGGGGAATTATGGTCCCTGACTTCAAGCTGTCCTACAAAGCTATAGTAATCAAGACAATTTGGTACTGGCACAAGATCAGACCCATAGACCAATGGAACAGCCAAGAGAGCCCAGATATAAACCCAAGCATATATGGTCAATTAATATACGACAAAGGAGCCATGGATATACAATGGGGAAATGACAGCCTCTTCAACAGCTGGTATGGGCAAAACTGGACAGCTACATGTAAGAGAATGAAACTGGATTATTGTCTAACCCCATACACAAAAGTAAACTCAAAATGGATCAAAGACCTGAATGTAAGTCATGAAACCATAAAACTCTTAGAAAAAAACACAGCCAAAAATCTCTTGGACATAAACATGAGCAACTTTTCATGAACATATCTCCCCGGGCAAGGGAAACAAAAGCAAAAATGAACAAGTGGTACTATATCACACTAAAAAGCTTCTGCACAGCAAAGGACACTTTAAGTAGAATAAAAAGGCATCCTACAGTATGGAAGAATATATTCATAAATGACATACCTGATAATGGGTTGACATCCAAATTATATAGAGAGGTCATGCACCTCAACAAACAAAAAGCAAATAATCCAATTAAAAAATGGGCAGAGGAGCTGAACAGACACTTCTCCAAAGAAGAAATTCAGATGGCCAACAGGCACATGAAAAGATACTCCACATCGCTAATCATCAGAGAAATGCAAATTTAAACCACAATGAGATATCACCTCACACCAGTGAGGATGGCCACCATCCAAAAGACAAACAACAACAAATGTTGGCGAGGATGTTGAGAAAGGGGAACCCTCCTACACTGCTGGTGGGAATGTAAAATAGTTCAACCATTGTGGAAAGCAGTATGGAGGTTCCTCAAAAACCTAAATGTAGAAATACCATTTGACCCAGGAATTCCACTCCTAGGAATTTACTCTAAGAATGCAGCAGCCCAGAATGAAAAAGACATATGTACCCCTATGTTTATCACAGCACTATTTACAATAGCCAAGAAATGGAAACAACCTAAGTGTCCATCAGTAGATGAATGGATAAAGAAGATGTGGTACATATACACAATGGAATATTATTCAGCCATAAGAAGAAAACAAATCCTACCATTTGCAACAACATGGATTGGGGTAGAGGGTATTATGCTCAGTGAAATAAGCCAGGCGGAGAAAGACAAGTATCAAATGATTTCACTCATCTGTGGAGTGTAAGAACAAAGAAAAAACTGAAGGAACAAAACAGCAGCAGACTCACAGAACCCAAGAATGGACTAACAGTTACCAAAGGGAAAGGGATTGGGGAGGATGGGTGGGAAGGGAGGGATAAGGGGGAAAAAGGGGCATTACGATTAGCATGTATAATGTAGTGGGGGGGACACGGGGAAGGCACTGTAACACAGAGAATACAAGTAGTGATTCTATAGCATCTTACTACGCTGATGGACAGTGACTGTAATGGGGTATGTGCTGGGGACTTGATAATAGGGGGAGTCTAGTAACCATAATGTTGTTCATGTAATTGTACATTAATGATATCAAAAAAAAAGACACTGAAGAGCCAATATGAAAAATTTTTAACTTCCTCATTCAGCTATTTCTCTTCCTATGATCTTAATATTTCCTATATGTGTTTATCTTTTTGTATTTAAAATTCTGTTTTCTTCAGTAGACCGTAATTGAATTAATTGGATCCCTCATCCTGCAGCTACTTTCTGGATAATGTGATGCCTTGCTTTGTGCATAAAACTCTTGTTACCTTTGCTGTGTCAGCATTTCTCCCTCATACCCACTGGGAGTGAGCAGTCCCTAAGGTTCAGACCTGTGTTGTCATTATTGGCTCTTCCTCAGAAATCTCATATATTCTCATAGTTTTAAACATGACCTCTCAAGTCAATAGCACTACTGCCGTCTTTGCCTTTGAACTCCTGTCCCGTATTTCTGATTACCTGCCAGACATTTCTACTGAGACTTCTTAACTCATCAAATCACATGGCTTAAAAAGAAAGTCTGTATCGTTTCCTCAAAGCCAACCTTTTCTGTGGTTTGCTCAGTTTCTAGCAGGAGCAATATTACTTTTCCAGTAACTTACTGTTAAAAAGTCAGAACTATTACTGGCATTTTCCTCTTTCCATACATTTCCCCCATTGTCTGTGAGTCCCCTTGAACTTCTACTTCTCTACGTACCTGTCCTTTTCTATCATTCTCTCGATCACCATCACCGGCTTCTGCCACAATGGTTTGGATCCTGACCATATCCCACATCTAGCAAGTGTTCTTACTGAGTGTCCTCTCTCATCCTTGTGATCTAAGTCTGATGTGGCTGCCTGGGTGATCTGCCTACTTGATACACATTGCTTCCCTTATCAACCTTAACTACAAACACAGTCCAAACTCTTTAGACATAAGTTTAAATACTCTGAATTCTAGCATCTCCATAACTCTTTAATCTTATTTCCCAATTTCATGGAGTCTAATCCAGGGGTTGCTGAACTCTTCCTGTAAAAGGCCAGGTAGTAAATATTTTAGGTTTTGTGGTCATATAGTCTATGGTCTCTATTCCAGTTACTCAGCTCCACTGGCACAGCACAAAAGCATCAGTCATAGGATAATACATAGGCAAGTGGCTATGGCTGTACTCCAATAAAACTTCATTTAAAAATGGCCAAAAAACAAATGAAAAGATGCTCATTATGAGACACTAGAAAAATGCAAATCAAAACCACAATGAGCTACCACCCCATAGCCACTAGGATGGCTATAATAATAATAATAACAACAATAACAACAACAACAGAAAATAGCAAGTCCTGGTGAAGATGTGAAGAAATTGGAATCCTCATACATTGCTGGGGGTATGTTCAATAGTACAGTCACTTTGGAAAAGAGTTTAGTAGTTCTCAAAATGTTAAATATAGTGTTATCATATGAATGGTAATTCTACTCCTAGGTTTATATACAAGAAAAAAGAAAAATATGGTCACACAAAAACTTGTATACAAAAATTCATCATTATTCATAGTAACCCAAAAGTAGAAACAACTCGAATGTCCATCAGCTGGTTAATGGATAAACAAATGTGGTATATCCAGGTGGAATATCATTTATGAAAAGAAGGCATGAAGTACTGATCCATGCTACAACAGGGATGGATCTCAAAAGCATAATACTAAGTAAGTGAAAGAGCTCAGTCCCAAAAGATTAGATATTTGGTTTTCATTTATGTGAAATGTCCAGAAAAGACAAATCCATACACACAGAAAGTAGATGTATGGGTTGCCAGAAGATGGGGAAAGGGAGAAATGGGGAGTAACTGTTATTGGGTACAGAGTTTCTTTTTGGGGTGATAAAAATATCCTTAAAATAGATCATGGTGAGGGTTAAACAACCCTGTGAATATATTAAAACCACTGAATTTTTCGCTTCAGGGTAAATGTCATAGTATTTGAATCATAATGCCATCATAACTTATATTGTTTAAAATCTGAACTTGTTTCAGGAAATTGAATAGGTTTCTTTTTCAGCAAATAGCAAACAAATAAAATCTCAAAGACTAGACTTTGTAGCACATGCGCAATGTTTGTTTTTCTAAAAAGCTAAATTATTTCTCAGAATTCTAACTCTGCCTCAGGACCCAGCTTTTATGTACAGCCAGCCTTCCTACTAAAGATATATAATTCTTAGAATATGCCTCAAAGTTTCCTAGTTCTTCTTGTACATGGAGGAAAAAACTAAGAAGTTACAGTTTCTCTCACTTGGGAGAATGTTGGGTGTCTGTGACTATTTCTAAAATCCTACAATGGACCTAAAACCTTAAAATTGAAGAGTGATGTGAAATGAAATTCATGGATTATCCAAACTCTTGCTTTTATCAAGACTGTTTATTTCTTTTCTCTTAAGTCTGCTAGTAAGCCTTCTGAGAAGTGACAGTAATGAATATGTTCAAGTTGCCTTTCAATTTTTCTCATTTCCTCAAATCCAATCATGTAGTTCTGAGTAATAATTGTAGGACTGAAAATGTAAAATAAAACTGTTGCAGGAAAACAGCAATAAAAACACAAGTGATAGGAAGTGTTAGAAAGTGCCTTGTTACTAAACAAATGTCATAATTAGGATTTAACTATATCTAGAACATTCTTTAAATTAAATTTTGACTTTATTATTCACCATCAATATCATTCTAGGTTTTAAGAATATTAGTGTTATAAGAATATGAGGAAACAGTTTTAGAAAATAATTATAAACAATATATGCAGTTAAAAAAATTAATAAAAAAGATAGCTACATGACTACCTGCACATGAAATTGTTTTCCTTTGCTAGCATAACTAATTATCAGAAATTTAGTTGCATAAAATAACATGAATTTATTTTAGAGTTCTCTAGGTCAGAAGTTCAGTAAGTGTCTTACTAGGCCAAAATCAAGTGTCTACATCACTTCATTCCTTGGGAATATAGGGAGAATTCATTTCCTGCTGTGAGAGTTGCTGGCAGAACTAAGACCCTTGCAGTTATAGGACCAAAGGCCACGTTTTCTTGGAGGTTTAAACTGAGCCAGTCACAGATTCTAAAGGCATCCACATTTCTTAGTTCATGGTCTACTTCTTCCATCTACAAACACAGGTCACAGCTCTCTGATTTTGTCTTCTGCCTCTCTCTTCCCCTTTTAGAGCTCATGTGATTACATTAGGCCCACCAGATAATCCAGAATAATCTACCCATTTTAAGGCTAGCTGATTAGCAAACGAATGCCATCTGCTACCTTAATTCCTCTTTCCCATGCAATTCTCCTTTCCTTATCAAATTCCTCACATAATTTAACATACTTAAGGCTCCGAGGATTAGGCTGTTTCATGTTTGAGGGGCCACTGTCCTGCCTACCACAAATATATAATCAGTGTTGGAAACAGAGGTGGAGGGGCAGGATCTCTTTTTTCTTAAAGGATTTTTTAAAAATTTAAGTCATTTAAGATATCTTCTCTACGTTTTTGACCTAGATAGAGACAAGAAAAAAGTGACTGGGATATGTTAGAATGAAGGTGATAATTATTTTTATTCACCCACTCAAAATATTTTTTTGAGTAACTACTTTATGTCAAGTTGTAGACTAAGCCCTCAGTAGGTAGACGTGAACAAAACAGAAGTAGATCCTGTCTTCTGAAGACTTAAAGTTTAGTAAGAGAAATGAACAATGATCACCTCAATATGTAAGTCATTGCCACATAAACACATAAACGTACAATCAGCATTCATAAGGGCTGTAGAGAAAATAAATAGCATTCAGTGAAATCTGCTGACAAGGTGAAGAAATAAGGTAGGAGAAGCTTCAAGGGATGCTCAAGGATTATCTGAAGTAGTAATGACCTGGAGGTTTTCATACTTCACAGCATAAGAAATAAAGAATATTCTTGGGCATAAAGAGAAATTTTTTTTGTCAATGAGACATCTTTTGTTATGAATTGCACAAACATGACCTAAGGAAATGCAGCTTGAAGTGGCTAAGGTCTTCCTGCAGGATCAAAGTTGAAGATAGCCAACAACACTTCTTCGCACTTCCACTATCACCCTAGTTCTTGCCTGGACTGTTGCCATAGCACCCACACTGGTATTCCCACTCCCACCATTGCCTGTTAGAGTCTGTCCTTCACAAAGCCAGATGTCTGTGTAAAGAGACAAAAAAAAAAGGTAAGTTAGGTAAAATCACTCTTCTGTTGAAACCATTTGAATGGCTTCTCATTGCATTCATAGTGAAATCAAATAACTCGCCAGGTCTTAGAAGACCCAGTATGATTTCCTCCTCAGACCTCACACCCACTTTTGTTGCTACAGCATCATCTCGTCCACGCTCCTTTGCCTGCTCTTCTCCAGCCATAGTGGCCTACGGCTGTTTGTCAGCCCACTCCCCTCACAGGCCCTATGGCGATTAAATACATAGTAGCTCCCACTCCTAACACTTTTTATCCTTCATATTCTGCTTTATTTATATTTTTGCAAAATTTGCCACTTGACATGTCATTTTATTTGTTTGTATTATTTGTTTATTGCCTGCTCACCTGTATTAAAATGGAAGTTTCATGAGAACAATGAAATTCTCTCATTTCTCCCATAACGAATTGCCAACACAGAAGATCAATACTTTTTACTGAATTAATTAACGGAAACAGTATTTAGGGAAATTTCAAATGCCACTTCTTACCTAAGGAGCTCTGCCCTTATGTAAGCTTTAGGGACAGAATGTTTGGATTCTGGTCCTAACTACAAAACTTACTCCAACACGTGTAGTATCTTGGATATATCACTTACTAATCTTATATTTAGGTTATTGTTCTGTTAAATGGAAAAAAATATTTCTATCCTATCTTTAGGACATTTCAGATCAAACAAGAGAATATATGTGAAATTATAAAATACTACAAAGGTATAAAATGTCATTACATTTGACCCTTGAATAAAGTAGAGGTTAGGGGCAATGACCTCCCACACAATCAAAAATCTGCATGTAACTTTTGACTCTCCCAAACTTAACTACTAACAGTCTACTGTTTTTGCCTATGTTTTTTTCTAAGAGTTTTATGGTTTCATGACTTACATTCAAGTCTTTGATCCACCTTGAGTTTACCTTTGTGTATGGGGCTGGACAGTAGTCCAGTTTCATTCTCTTACATGTAGCTGTCCAGTTTTTCCAACACCAGCTGCTGAAGAGGCTGTCATCTCCCCATTGTATATCCAAGGCTCCTTTATCAAATATTAATTGACTGTATATGTTTGGGTTAATGTTTGGATTTTCTATTCTGTTCCACTGGTCTGTGGGTCTGTTTTTGTGCCAATACCAAATTGTCTTGATTACTGTGGCTTTGTAGTAGAGCTTGAAGTCAGGGAGTGTAATTCCCCCTGTTTTATTCCTCCTTCTCAGGATTGCTTTGGCTATTCGGGGTCTTTTGTGGTTCCATATGAATTTTAGAATTATTTGTTCCAGTTCATTGAAGAAAGCTGTTGGTAGTTTGATAGGGATTGCATTGAATCTGTAGATTGCTTTAGGTAGTATAGCCATTTTGACAATATTGATTCTTCCTAGCCAAGAGCATGGGATGCATTTCCGTTTGTTAGTGTTCTCTTTAATTTCTCTTAGGAGTGTCTTGTAGTTTTCAGAGTACAGGTCTTTCACTTCCTTCGTTAGGTTTATTCCTAGGTACTTTATTCTTTTTGATGCAATTGTGAATGGAATTGTTTTTCTGATTTCTCTTTCTGTTAGTTCACCATTAGTGTATAGGAAAGCAACAGATTTCTGTGTGTTAATTTTGTATCCTGCAACTTTGCTGAATTCAGATGTTCGTTCTAGTAGTTTTGGAATGGAATCTTTAGGGTTTTTTATGTACAGTATCATGTCATCTGCAAATAGTGACAATTTGACTTCTTCTTTACCAATCTGGATGTCTTGTATGTCTTTGTTTTGTCTGATTGCTGTGGCTAGGACCTCCAGTACTATGTTGAATAATAGTGGAGAGAGTGGGCATCCTTGTCTTGTTCCGGATCTTAGATGAAAAGCTTTCAGCGTCTCGCCGTTAAGTATGATGTTAGCTGTGGGTTTGTCATATATAGCCTTTATGATGTTGAGGTACTTGCCCTCTATACCCATTTTGTTGAGAGTTTTAATCAGGAATGGATGCTGAATTTTGTCAAATGCTTTTTCAGCATCTATGGAGATGATCATGTGGTTTTTGTTCTTCTTTTTGTTGATGTGGTGGATGATGTTGATGGATTTTCGAATGTTGTACCATCCTTGCATCCCTGGGATGAATCCCACTTGATCATGGTGTATGATCCTCTTGATGTATTTTTGAATTCGATTTGCTAATATTTTGTTGAGTATTTTTGCATCTACGTTCATCAGGGATATTGGTCTGTAATTTTCTTTTTTGGTGAGGTCTTTGCCCGGTTTTGGTATTAGAGTGATGCTGGCTTCATAGAATGAGTTTGGAAGTATTCCCTCCTCTTCTATTTTTTGGAAAACTTTAAGGAGAATCGGTGTTATTTCTTCTCTATATGTCTGGTAGAATTCAGAGGTGAATCCATCAGGCCCAGGGGTTTTGTTCTTGGGTAGTTTTTTGATTACCAATTCGATTTCGTCACTGGTGACTGGTCTGTTTAGTTTTTCTGTTTCTTGCTTGGTCAGTCTTGGAAGGTTGTATTTTTCTAAGAAGTTGTCCATTTCTTCTATGTTTTCCAGCTTGTTAGCATATAGATTCTCATAATATTCTCTTATGATTCTTTGTATTTCTGTGGGGTCGTCGTGATTTTTCCTTTCTCATTTCTGATTGTGTTTATGTGTGTAGATTCTCTTTTTCTCTTAATGAGTCTGGCTAGGGGTTTATCTATTTTGTTTATTTTTTCAAAGAACCAGCTCTTGGTTTTATTGATTTTTTCTATTGTTTTATTCTTCTCAATTTTATTTATTTCTTCTCTAATCTTTATTATGTCCCTCCTTCTGGTGACTTTGGGCCTCATTTGTTCTTCTTTTTCCAATTTCAGTAATTGTGTCTTTAGACTATTCATTTGGGAATGTTCTTCCTTCTTTAAATAGGCCTGGATTGCAATATACTTTCCTCTTAGAACTGCCTTTGCTGCGTCCCACAGAAGTTGTGGCTTTGTGTTGTTGTTGTCATTAGTCTCCATATATTCTTTGATTTCTGTTTTGATTTGGTCGTTAACCCATTGATTAATTAGGAGAGTGGTGTTAAGTCTCCATGTATTTGTGAGCTTTTTGATTTCTTTCTAAAATTTATTTCTAGTTTTATACCTTGGTGATCTGAGAAGTTGCTTGGTAGGATTTCAATATTTTTGAAATTACTGAGGTTCTTTTTGTGGCCTAGTATGTGGTCTATTCTGGAAAATGTTCCATGTGCACTTGAGAAGAATGTGTATCCTGTTGCTTTTGGGTGTAGAGTTCTGTAGATGTCTGTTAGGTCCATCTGTTCTAGTGTGTTGTTCAGTGCCTCTGTGTCTTTACTTATTTTCTGTCTGGTTGATCTGTCCTCTGGAGTGAGTGGTGTGTTGAAGTCTCCTAAGATGAATGCATTGCTGTCTATTTCCTCCTTTAATTCTGTTAGTATTTGTCTCACATATGCTGGCGCTCCTGTGTTGGGTGCATATATATTTATAATGGTTATATCTTCTTGTTGGACTGACCCCTTTATCATTATGTAATGTCCTTCTTTATCTTTTGCTACTTTCTTCGTTTTGAAGTCTATTTTGTCTGATACAAGTACTGCAACACCTGCTTTTTTCTCTTTGTTGTTTGCATGAAATATCTTTTTCCATCCCTTCACTTTTAGTCTGTGTATATCTTTGGATTTGAGGTGAGTTTCTTGTAGGCAGCATATAGATGGGTCTTGCTTTTTTATCCATTCTGTTACTCTGTGTCTTTTGATTGGTGCATTCAGTCCATTTACATTTAGGGTGATTATTGATAGGTATGTACTTATTGCCATTGCTGGCTTTAGATTCGTGGTTACCAAGGGTTCAAGGGTTGCTTCTTTACTATCTAACAATCTAACTTAACTTTCTTGTTAAGTTATTGTAAACACAGTCTGATGTTTCTTTCTTTCTCTCCCTTCTTATTCCTCCTCCTCCATTCTTTCTATAATAGGTGTTTTATTCTTTGCCTTTAGTTAGTATTTGGATGGTCTGCTTTCTTTGCTATGATTTTTTTTTCTCTGGTGACATCTTTTTAGCCTTAGGTGTGCTTCCTCTAGAGCAGTCCATTTAAGATATCCTGTAGTGGTGGTTTATGAGACGCAAATTCTCTTAACTTTCGTTTATCTGGAAATTGTTTAATCCCTCCATCATATTTAAATGATAATCGTGCTGGATACAATATTCTTGGTTCGAGGCCCTTCTGTTTCATTACGTTAAATATATCATGCCATTCTCTTCTGGCCTCTAACAGTCTACTGTTGACTGAAAGCCTTCCCAATATAAGTAGTCAATTAACACATATTTCCTATGCTAAGTGTATTATATACTGTAGTCTAACAATAAGTAAGCTAGAGAAAAGAAAATGTTAGGATTATAAGGAAGAGAAAATATATTTACAGTTCTCTACAGTATTTATTGAAAAAAATCTACATGTAAGTAGACCTGTGCAGTTCAAATCTGTGTTGTTCAAAGGGCAGCTGTATTCGTTTGTGTGGGTTTTTTTAGTCATTTTTAATTCTTAACTTTGAGTTTTATAAATATGAGATTGCATAGGCAAGACTCATGAAGTAAAATTAAAAAGTAACCTTATTTTCTTTATGTCTCATAGTTCTTTTAAATTTATGCTACAAGGTTAATTTTCTTTTACTCTTGAGGCTTCTCCCCGCTGCCAGCTTGCAGGTGGGAAATCTACAGCTGGGGAAAAACAGCTGACATTTTTTTTCTCACTCGCAGACCAGCTGTTCTATGGATTCTGCTCCCTTAGTTTCCTAACTGGGGTTTTTGGCTCCTTCAGAGTTGAGTACAGAAAGGCAGAGGAAATAAAAAAGGGCAAGAAAGTTTCTACTTTACTGGTCCTGGTCCTGGATCTGCAACTTCCATAGGTTCTTTGGAAACCATGCCACTTACCCTTTCTCCCCTCAAAACACACACGTTTTCATGGATGTCCCTATCACACAGAATTCGTATCTGTCTAGCTGTTTGCTAGCTTCTTCCCCAATCCCTAGAAATCTAGTGGTACCTCTGAATTCTCTAGAGAGTCCTCTCTAGTGAAGTCTGTTTGTTACTATAGGTGGCCTTTAGAATGGGACCTAAGATGGCCCAGAGAAGAGACACTCTATTTCTGTATGGCTTACATGCGTAATATGTCGTGTAAACACTGGGAGTTCAAATTACACAATGTAGCATGAATCTCTTTCAATCAGCTATCAAAGTAGTTAGCAAATCAGTTGCTCATATTTAAGTGGAGTGAATCAACTACCAGGCCTATGTGTCCTCCAGCTTGGAGGAAATACATCTTACATTTTTCAGTTAGACAACTTTATACCCACTCTCTTGGCTGAAGTGAAAGCTGAAAACTTCTCCAACTCTCCTTGTTGACAGCAGGGTCTGGGGGGATGCTGAAATAGAAGGACTCCTAACACACTAATGGCTCTCTCCAAAGAGATCTTCAAAACCTCTCTAACTCCCAATTCATGCCTAAATCCTATATGTAAGTAGGGCATTTAAGATGAGTATAATCATTTATTGTCTCCTCCTTTGACAGTTTTGGTTCTTGGCATTGTATCCATTTTGCATGTCATCTGAATTGTGTCTTGATGCCACAGTAAAACTTTTCAATTTACCAACCTGTTAAACCAATTTACCATTCTTATTAAACAGAAAAATTCAGAAGGATCCTCTGTGTGTGTATATGTGTGTATAGATAGAGTTCTCACTGTCTGAGAATAGTTAGTACAATGGTTTTCTAGCTGATCTCTTTGCCTATTGTTTCTTTTTCTTCAACTACTTCTTGCTAGAGAGTCAAGTTCCTTAAATACTACTCTATGCATGAAACTTAACTTGCTCAGAGGGATTAATGGCTCCACTTGTTTCCTGGAAAAAAACGCCGAACTCTTCGGCATCCTAGTGCGCTTACCTTATTAAGAGGGTAAAACAAAAGCTGATTATGGCAAGTCATCCGTAAAGGGTTAGTGAAATCATAAATAAATCTCAGAACGCCTGGGAAAAACAGGAAAAGGAGGCTTTCACTTCAAATGCTAACAAATTATCATCCCTATTTGGCAGTGTGCTGAGAGACAGCCCAGGATGTGATCCTCTTCATTTGCCCAAGAGACAACAGGACTTTATTTTATACAGACTTGAGTCCCTCAAGGGATACTTGATTGAAGTTCAGGATCTAAGTTCCTACTTTAGTGCTGCTTGGGATTACGTCCTGTTTTGAGTTTTTAAAGGTGGACTACTCAGTAAGACATCCCCTCAGTGGAGCTCCCAAGCAAAAAACATGAGTGAATTTCCATCATCTCCTTTTAGTTGGGCTGAGTTGTCACTGAATAATGTTTAATTCCATTTGAGTAGTGATTTGTCTTGATAAGTCTTCAGTGAGTTTTCCCTGTCTTTGGGTGAAATTTTTAAACCCAAGTATTGGTTAGTAATAATACTTTGGTTCACACAGGCTAGGACTTCTCATTTCAGACCAGGGAATTTAACTGGCTGGTACGTTAGGACAAGGCTTCTAAACGTTAGAATTATCCAGGAAGTTTTTTAAATGCCAGGTCATATCTCCAGAGACTGATTTAATTGATCTGAGACAAGAAGCAGTCACAGGGTAGTTTTTAACAGCTCCCAGGTGACTGTAATGTGCAATAAGCTTTAGAACAACTGCATTAGGCTGACCATAATTTTATTCTGAACATGGACATTCTAGACCCTTTCCAGCACTGACTAAAATTATCCTGAATTATGTCTGGATATAACCCTGAACTAAAAGATACTGACATGCTAATTTTTCTTTTTGATTTCAAATAAAAGAGAAACTATTGTAGGAATATGGTTTCAGGAAATAGATTTCATCATTATCATAATTTTATGATGTTCAGTCATAAAACTTGTATTTCTCCTCATCAGTTGAAAATAGGTCCAGGAAAGGGAGAACCATTCACTCAGTTCTCCATCAATCTAACAGAACATGGGCTCCCAGGACCATGCCACAAGTCGTTCCTTTTTCTCTTTCTAATTTAGATCTCTGAGAAGATGTATGTGCTTTGGATCTGTGCTTTTATATTGTGCAAGTCTATGTACCACCTGCCTGTTTAAATATCTGGCTCTAATTAAATAAGTTGTTGGCCTTAATTTACTTTATGTATTCATTTGAATAATTATATCTTGTGTGACCCCCTCTCCTGAGTGATGCAAAATGTAAGAGGTGGTAGAAACTTCTGAAATCCAAACTTTATTGAAATCTACTTTCATTTCACCAAATCATTAGGATTCACCAAAATCATTGTAGGAGGCCTTATTTGAACTAATGATGTAGTAAAGTCTGAGATTTATCACACTGCCATTGAGTTTATCTTACCATACAGTTTTTGTTTGTTTGTTTTACAGACTAATGCTTGTTTTCTCCCCAAATTCCTATGGTGAAGCCAATGTGACTGTACATGGAGATAAGGGCCTGTTAGGAGATAAAAGTTGATTGAAGTAATAAGAGTTAAGCTGTAATCTGAGAGAATTAATGTCCTTATAAGAAGAGGCTCAGGAGTGTGCTCTCTTCCTCTCTCTCCCTCTCAATTTCTTCCCAAAAAGTGGGTACACAGTGAGATGGTGGCCATCTACAGCCCAAGAGGAAAGCTCTCACCGACATCAACTCTGCTGGCACCTTGACCTTGGACTTACCGCTCCCAGAACTGTGAGAAAATTAATTTCTCTTGTTTATACCACCCAGTCTATGGTATTTTGTTATGGTGGCCTGAGCAGACTACTGCCAGTTTTGAAGGTTGTCTACTGATTTCCTCATATCCCTCACTAGACTCTATGCTTTGTGAAGTAGAGACTATGATTGTCTTGTTTGCCCTGCATCCCTAGTGTTCAGCACTATTACTGGCACATAGTAGGTACACTGGAATAGAGGCAGTAAGGGGTTAAGAACACACCTTTGAAATTAAACAGATTTAAGTTTGCACATTAAATCTATTACTTTCAGAGGGAAGTGACAACTCTCTACCCTATATATGTGAAAGGTACATATTTAAGTAATCTATCTCATATGACTATTTTAAGGATTAAACAGTCAAGAATACCTTGTTAGAGCTTAAAAACTTTCCTAAAATTATTATTAATACAACTGATTGAAGGCATGGATGAGATTTAAATATCAGGAAGATGCTAGATTTTCCAGAGGCATTCCTGAAATGGATTTAGAGAGGAGGAATCCTCTTATCTTATCTATTTAATACTAGATTAAACTATAAACTTCTTGCCAACTGTACTACAACGTTCAATTAAATAGTTTTACATGACAAACAGTAATAGGGACTTTCTTAGTTGCATACAATGGCTTTTCCACCTCTGGAGAACTGGATACTTCAGGAATTCAAACATCATTTGCAATCTCTCTATGCCTCTCACCTTCTCTCTGAGTGTTGGCTTTATTCTGTCAGTCTGGTTGTCTCCAAGACCCAGGACTACAAGCACCTTTGGCTTTTTATTCTTAAGCCTAAGATCAAGAGGAAAGAAAACCTTTTTCCTCAATTTTCTCTTGTAAACTCCTTGGGAAAGGATTCTGGTCGGTAGAGCTTCGGTATCAGGTTCATGACTGGATGTTGGGGTCTGTGGGGTTGGGGTGAGGGGTCCGTGGGGTTGGGGTGAGGGGTCGGTGGGGTTGGGGTGAGGGGTCCGTGGGGTTGGTGTGAGGGGTCGGTGGGGTTGGGGTGAGGGGTCCATGGGGTTGGGGTGAGGGGTCGGTGGGGTTGGGGTGAGGGGTCCGTGGGGTTGGGGTGAGGGGTCCGTGGGGTTAGGGTGAGGGGTCCGTGGGGTTGGGGTGAGGGGTCCGTGGGGTTGGGGTGAGGGGTTGGTGGGGCTGGTGTGAGGTGTGCCATGATTGCTCCAACTGGGGTTGTAAAACTAGCCCTTCAGGGTGTATATGTGTGTGTCTGTGTGAAAGGTGACAGTGATGCTGTTCTGGATAAAAAAAACAACACAGGCGGCTCGTGCACTATGCTAAGGGATGACACTGCTCTCCTATAGCCAACAGGGTTACAGGCTACATTTTAGTTAGTCTCTATGGAATGGGTGTCTTGTACAGTTTCTAAATTAATCACTTCCTACCCATTGACAAAGTGGTTCTCAGAATGTGCACAACATAGTTAGATTGGTGAGATTACGAAGTTAAGAAAAATTAAATGGAGAGTTTTCCTAAATCTTGTAAGTAGAAGAAACCACCCGTACTCCAACTGTCATAAATGAGTTTTTTTTTTTTTTTGGTAAATTGAAACAAGTTTTTATAGGTCTCAACTGTTGGCAATATGGACCTTATCTTCCTAGTTCCTGATTTGACAGTGATACCAAAAACCCAAATGAGCTTTGAACAGTTTTATAAGGGAACAGGTACAATGGAATCCAAAAAAGACTCCCAGGAATTAATGTAATTTAATTTTATTAAATTTTTAAATCACATTAAAACTTGAATATAACTCCTGTAGGCAACTCAGAACCAATACTCAGAATAAACCTAGGCCCTAAAAGCGTGTCTCTAGGAAGAAAAATTGTGGGATATAGAGACCAGATGTCAACCACGAAGCTTATTTCTCACAGGTTTTCCATGCTTAGGGAAAATGTTTTAAATATGGTATACTCAAGAGACTTTTCAGACTTTATATATAGTTTAAATATATCTCCTGATTAAACTTGTTTCTTTTGGAGCGTCAAATAAAAATTAAGATTATGTAGTCACTGTTTAAAGCCCAAAGGGATCTAACCCTCATCTTGCTAACCATACTTTTGCCCACATTACCCAGATGCTCACATTATAATCTATGTCAAATAAAGTCAGTTTCCTAAAAATGACAGAACCATTACCGTGTATATATAAACTTAGACTACTGGTTTCTTAGTGTAATATTTAATGAAGAATTATTAGACATATTACATTAAATGTACGTGGTCAAAATTATAAATAAACCAAAAATAAAAATATTTTGTTTTTACCTTTTAATGACTATTCCTGGGTCTTTGAATCTATGGACAAAAACCCTTTTTGCACTAAACTTGAGCTCCACAATGTATCCCTACCCTTAGCTGCCTGAATGTAACCTGAATTTTAGTAACATTGTAAAAGAAGAGTTCAGCAAGCAAGATCATCAGGGATCAGATAATAATTTCAAGCACCACAAAACATGACTCTTTCCTGAATGGCCCTAAAAACAAACAAACAAAAAAATCATTTCAATGACTTGATACCACTTTCAGCTGACTTTTATGCTCCCATTCCATAAGAATATTTCTCTGCAGTGCTATCTCTCTATAAAGATATAGAGTCATTGCCATGAACCAGGAGTAGCCTGCTTTTGAAGGATAGAATGGCTGTTTTTTTACAAAGGTTTTTATCTGGAATAGTTGTTTCTGACACTGCCTTTTCAAATTACCCATTCCAACACCTAAAAGGAATGAAAAGAAAATGAAAATCATCACAATTTAAAAATCAATAACTTCAGTCAGCTAGACTCTGCAAAATGATCCACTAATTACAAGGCAAATGAAATTGGACTGAGAAGCATACACAATGAAGGAAGGTCAAGTTATCTATTTAATCTTAATATATTAGGACTTAAGCATATCTAAAATGTTAACATACAATTATGTAAAGCATCACAAATCAATGGGAAAGAGTGGATTTTTTACTTTTCAGAAAATTGTTCAACTATGTTGGAACAAAATATTCATTTAGCTCTTCACAGACAGCATATCAAAAATAATCTCAGATAGATTGAAAAGATAACTAAATATTCAAACCATAAACAGGGTGGTAGGGAGGGCAAGATGATATAAGTCTAATTTCTTGCTGGGGAAGGCCTTTATTGCATAAAAGATAGCAGATGAAATCATAAGGAAAGTAATTTGACTTTTAAAATTACAACTTTCTGTAAATCAAAACTAAATTAAAAGGCATATCACCCATTAGAGACATAATATAAAGAAATATGACAAAGAGTAAAAAGCCTTGGCATGGAAAGACCTCACAGAAATTTATAAAAATAGTATGCCTGCAAGCTATAAATGAGAAAATATGTATAACTAAAAAAAAAAGAAAAATGAATGATTATTTGACACTAATAATAATAGAAATGCAAATTGTCCTTTTTTTCCCTACAGTTAACAGAGTTTACAGCAATGTGATTCCTTTGTACAGACAAGTTGACTGAAGAGTTATAGTTTTGTAAATAGACACTCTCACAACTGCTGGTAGAAAGGGAAACATTTTGGAAATAAAATACTGGAAATAATATTTAAAAACTGAAAGAGTGCAATATAATTTAGTATAGCAATTTCATTTTTGGAAATCTATTCATTGCATTCATTTAAAAAGGTGAAAACAGAAAAAATCTAAATATGAAATATATAGAGATATGTGCATAATCTGAGATATGATCATAAAATACATTCATGCATGTTTGTAAAATATAATAAGGGAAAACCACCAAAATATTAACAGGTATATTATTCAGAGTAGTAAGATTATGGGTGATTTTTTTTCTTATTTTCTATTTTCTTCAAGGAATAGGCAATTCTTATATAATTAGACAAAAACAAATGATTTAAAAATCCCTGTCAGTTGAATCAGGAAATATATGTGAATAATTATTTGAAGAACATCCAATTCTGGGTATTTTGTTTCCTTTTTGAATTGGCCTAGGACCTTAAAAGACTATTTATTTTGGTTACAATCCCTAACACCCTTCAGAATTGTCTTCTTGGGTATTCATAGTTATGTTATCAGGTTTTATCAAAAGAGTATTTCAAAAAGCCTTATTTACACTTGGTTTACAAGAGCTATTTAGGAGAAAAAAGTCCTCTGTGAGATACTGCCTGCACAAAGGAATGCTCAGGAGGGGGCCTGGCTGGTTTTATCACCCCTGGTAACAATAACATCTGTATAACTGACCAGGTCTTTTCTGGGCCTCTAAGAGACTGGAAGCAAATTCTTAAACTCAAGTATCTTAACTATATTAGTTGACTCAGTATACTTTGACATTTTTATTTCTTAGTTTTCCTTTATTAAGCATTGACTTAGTTCTGATACATCATTTATTTGTAAATTCCCTTCCTTATTCATTTTTATATTTTAATACATATTTTATTCTTCCAAGTCTCCTTGAACGCTTTGTGAAAGAAGCCAGAAACTATATTAATAATAAGACCCAGGGTCAGTAAACTATGGTTTGACCCTTGGTCTGATTTTTTGTATACAGTCTTGTGCTAAGAATAGTTTTACATTTTTAAAGCATTACAAAAAATACACACATACATATTTCATAAAAAGGAACACAGAACAGAGACCATAAATGGCTCACAAAACCCAATATATTTACAGAAAAGGTTTTCTAACCCCTGGATGAGGTAGATGGCTAGATGGCTAGTCAGCTTCATTGTTAGGGTATCTCTCAAAACCCTCCACAATAGGAATACATACTCCTATGCTAGTTCCTCTCTTAATAAAAGCATTTGTTCAATCTATTATATCAGCTTACTCAAGCATACCTTAAAGACCTGTCATAAACATGTCATGCTCACTCTTATCTTTTTACTCTGTATATGTAGATTATTCCATTTGGAGTTTTCTTCACTCTTTCTCCATTACTTCCAGATACTTCTGGCAACCCCAGACTTAGTAACTGCTGAATTACCAAAAACTCGTATAGAACTCACACCCGTTAATAGATATTTAAAAGATCCTCTTCCTAATACTGACCTGTGTATCTGTTTTGTCCCATAAAAAGGCTGAAACCCACTTAGGTGCCATGAACACATTTTATTCTTTTGGTAGTCCCTAATGTATCCCAGTAACTTGAAGCTTCCTATAAAGCAGTGTTTCTTAAAGTGTGGTGGGTCAGTAGACACCAGCTTGTTAAAAATACAGATTATTGAGTTCCTCTTGAGAGGTACTTAGTAAGAGTCTCTGGGAAAGGGGCCTGAGAATGATGCTTTTTAAAAAAATTTTATTTAATTAGCTCTGCAGTGGGCTTTTCTAAACTTCATTCAAGTGTTATTGACACAGTATGAATGTTATATTTAAAGTGGACTCATTGATAAATTTTGACACATGTATTCATCTGTGAAATTATTTTTAAAAATCAAAATAAAGAACATACTCAAGGCTGTTTTAAAAAGGAGTATTGATTTCTTCTTTAGGTAACTAGAAAACTAGCTGGTGGAAAGATAAGATATTCTGGGAGTTTTGGTGCCTAATTATGATTAATATGGAGCTGTCTAGGAATTTATAGCAATACCATTAATTGATTATCTATTAGCAAGCTAAATCTATTCACAGTTTTGAACCTTAATTCTGCGTGGTGTTAAGTACTACAAAGCCAATTAGTTTGTCTTCCAGGTACCTGCCCTTATCATTATCGATTTTTTCATGTACTCGTATAACATTAATTGAGCAAATATATACAATCTGAGAATGTTGGAAGAAAAATATAAAGTAGGTAAAGCTAATGTTCATTGTACCCTTCTCTCTCTTTCTCTGAAAAGGTATCTTCCCTGTCTCCATTGCCTTAAAGCTACTCAAGTTAGTACATCAGTCCTCACTAATATTCCTCACCTGGCCAGCTTCTTCTAAAAGAGCCTTATGGTTTAATCTTCCCTCCTACTCCAGTTCTACATGGTTAAATTCTGCTTACAGAAAAGAGAGGACAATAAATAATCCACGTTCTCTACAGGTTATCATAGCTTAAACTGGTAATCCCTCCTGTTCAGATGACTTAAAAAGCTGATGTCTATGTGTGGCACTGTATGATTAATAACCAAGTTTCAGGTACCCTAATGGATAATTAAAGATATTTTGGGTGAAGATGAGTGTCATCCTGCTGCTTTTCAAATCTTACCATAAAAGAGTCATGAGTAAAGCCGTATTTGTCTCCCTATAACTTTGAATCTTTGATTAAAAACATGACCCTGAAATAATGTAAAACACATTCTTTTTTTGCATATGGCTGCCATTAAATACATGGAAATAGTATTGATGTGCCTTATTTTTTATACTAAAAATCTTTAATCCCTTCATAGTTTTCTCCTGCAACATAATTTTCTTAATGACTTCAGTAAATTCACTAGCTTTTTGGCAGACTCCTAACATTATTATTTCATTTGACCTTGTGGTCAACTAAAATTTTTGGTCCATTTTCACCTTAACTTCTATTAAGAAATATCTTTGCCAATTTTTATCATTGCCATTTTTTTTCTTGTTGCAAGGAACAAGTTTGACCTTTATCTCTCTGTCCAATTTCTTTTGGTTAGTTAAGGCCCATTAGCTGTGCTTTCATTAACAACAGAGACTTCATTATCCAAACACAACAAAATTTTATCTTTTTAATCAAGAATTACATGTTTCTATAAGAATATTTTTTGAAAATATGGTCTGCAATTAACAATAGTAGTACCACAATTGGGCATATGTGTATTATAATAATACAATAAAGTTAAAATATTTTCATGTTTCCAAACTCTTTTCCCAGCAACAAACTTAAGATTAAATTTTGTCCCTGAGCCTTGCTGAACTAAGAAAAAATTGGGAAACAGGAAAGTAATTAGTAGATATTACCAGGTAGGGGCACTCACACAGTATATTGTCATTCAAAAAGCATATTTTTATTATATAATGCAGGAAAGATAATACATATGATGCTTAAAGCTTCACATACATTTTAATATTAAAAATACAAAATGCCTTAGAATACTTTATAACACTTCTTTTTAGTAAGTGGTTAATATTAACAGAGTTCAAAGACTCATCAAAGAAAAAATAAAAAATATACTCTTAGTTTCTTATAGATATAAATTCTTCCTATCCATAAAAACAATTTTAATATTTATAAAATTAATATGCTATAAATAAAGATGACTAGAATATTTCCCAAATCATAACATTTTTAACATTAGCTACACTAATCAATAAATTATTGGTTTTCATTTCCTACTGCATACTATCCTTGCACAATGTGATTACATTACATTGAAATGCATCACTCACTAAAATGTAATGAGGCAACACAACTTTTCTTCAATGGTCTGTATGCTATTTCAACTAAGGGCATCAGACAATAAAACTTTTATTAATTTCTTGATATCATATATATATATACAGTAATTCCCATTGTTGATATTAAGTAATCACATAAATGAGATTAGAATGTTAGGCACTACATGTATAATGTTATTTTCTATACTTCAAATGATCCAGAATGAATTTCATTTTTTTCTACTTATTATTGACTTTAATATTAAGCTGTCAAACTATTTGCAGATCTTCTGCTCATCCTACTAATTCTTTTTTGATCCACATGCATTCCTCTCCTCCTAAAATGAGCTGATTAATTTCAAATTAGTTACTTTCATAAAATTATACAGTCAATATATAAGCATGGTACAATCTTCTGTTGTTTTGAACAACTTTTAAGTTTCTGTATATGATACTTTCACACTATTTAAGCATAAGATCCAAAGCAGTGCCAGAATTTTGTGCCTGTGTGTCATGAAGCTATAGCATATAGTATAACTCACAAAATACCTGATCTATTTCACTCTCTGCATATATTATTAATGTAATATGTCTATAGTCTCTGTTGCTCTGTATTTTTTTCCATCCTGTTCCCCATTGAATTTCATCTATATCCATATCATCCACCATCTTTCCATTATCCCTGTATCTATCTACCTATCTATATTAATCAATCATCTTCTGATCTATCTTCCCTCTAAAAAAGGTAACTCTAACAATAGTAGGTACTCACAACTTTTGGCTGATGCTATAAGATCTTGAAGAGACCTGTGATTTTTATCCTTCAATATAGGGCTATTGTTACTATGCCATCATTCACCCAAATCTCATTTTGAAAAAGGACAATTGGTATAATGGCCCCATGTATTGCTGTCTGACTACACTGTGACAAAAAAAACCCACTTTGGCTGCAAATCTCTACTTAGGTTTACGAACTATCAAATGGAAAATGATTTATGAAACTATTTTATTAGAAATTTCAACTCATTCCTATGGTGCACCCATTCATTTTTAATCAAAATATGCTTCTGTTAACATTGATAAGATAAAACTGAGTATCAGATTCAGAGTGAGGTAAAATGTAGAAGATACTAAAAAACAGAAAAGGAAGTTCTTGAAGAAATGAATGGAAATATTACCTATACACCTATATAAGCAAAAATAAAATTAAGAGAATGAAAGGGAAAAAAAGATGAAAGTTAAACATAGTGGAAGAAAGTTAAAAGAGTAAGATAGAGCATAGCCAAAAATATTTCCATATTTTAACAATCAGGGTTTGCAAGAGAAAAACATGAGAACTGATGTTATTCTATAGGAAAATGTGATACATTTTTACTAGTGATATTTTAGTTTTCCTTGGGATTTAATAAGTTATAAATATGTTTAGGGATTTGTTCCATACTTATAATGAGAGGAAAAAAAACAGAAAAGACCTCTCACCTTATTGTTTATTTTAAAAAAGTAAAGATTTGGAATTTTGGAAAGAAGAATGAATAATGCTATGAAAAAAACATTGAACTTGAAGTCTAGTCTTGGTTTTCTAACAAACTAAAGATTTTTCGGTAACCCATTCAACACACAGAGCTCGGGTACTACATACGTAAGGTACAGATGTTTCACCAAATGGCTGCTAATATTTCCCTGATTTTGTGATACCTCAGAAATGTTTGGAATGGACCAAAAAATGTGCCTACCAGGAAAAATTTAGGTATGTTTAAGAAAAAATAAAATATTCATGTATCTATTTTTAATAGGGATTAATGAGTTACCAAGATTATAAGAAACAAGGAAAATATGTAAAAGAGTTTGTAGTATAATTAATTTATCCAATAGCAAAAGAACAGCTAGAAAAGAAATAACATCTAGGAGCCAGAAATTTTTTTGTTTGTAAGAAATTGAGGATGCTAGATTCATAGCAAAGGCAATAAGATGAAATAGAAATTAATATATGATTTTCAAAAAATAAAAATCACATGGGATAAGATCCCAGGTTCTGAATTGTAATTCTTTTGTTTGTCCCAAGAATAATTCTCCAGTTTCCAATTTTCTTTGCAAAAGAAAAAAAATCATTACAACACTTTCTATATGAGAGAAAGAAATATGACAATTATTTTTCACAATACTTAAAGTATTGTCTCCTATTTAATGAAAGTACAGTTATTCAAATCATATTATTGCTCCAAATGGTTACAATCAGGCATTCTGAAATGCATGAGCCTGGCACTAAAAGATTTCTCATCTCAGTTTGGGATATAGATTCATATCAAACTTGAATGAATCAAAAGAAGAAATTTTCAAGCAAAGCATTTCAAATACATTTCCAATTAAACCCACAAAACTGCTTTTATTCAGGTACTCCAGGGTAACAAAACTTGCTATGGCTTCTGATTAAGAATTGCTTGAAAACATTTTTAGTAGATAAGTACTTTTCTCCTCATGAGCATCAAATAACTTTCTCAGGATGAATATAAAATTCAGCTAGATGCATTTGTTTCATTAATTAAACATTTCAAGGCATAGCCTATATTACTTCAAGATATTTGGGGAATTATTTTTTTATTGACATTAATTTCTCACTTTTGATTATTAAAAAAAGAATTATATAGGTCCAAAATTTCCCCTTTTACAAGGACGCTAGTCATATTGAATCAGGGCCTGCCCTAATGACCTCACCTTAACCAATTACATTTTCAATGACCCTATTTTCAAATAAGGTCATGTTCTGAGGTATTGCAGATTAGGACATATCAACTCAACATGTGAATTTTGAGGAGATGATTCAACCCAAAACACACTTAATCAGATTTGATGATATTCAAATTCTATTTGGATAAGAAATTTAAAAGTATAAATATCAATTCAGTTGCATTACTGGTATACACAAAATTATCAAGAGATTAACTGTAAAAAAACTAAAATATGCTTAAAATGAATACAATGTAAATATAAAACATTGTTAATGCCATGTGGATTTGCAAACTGAATTTAATAATTCAGAAAAGAATTATAGAGTTTTGAGGTTTCTATATGTGTAAAATTGCCATACTGTAAAGTTACTTTAGATAATTTTATCCTAAGCAAAATTTGAATGTTTGATAAATAAAGTTACAAACTAATTCAACATAGAATAGTCCTGCTTCAGATAATGAGATATAAACTGTATATTCTAATGTCATAGATCATATCTGAAAATAAATAAAATGAATTGTTTTGCCATTGCATTCTAAATTCTTTATGAATGCAAGGTGGTATTAGAATGAAAGACTCCTAGAGTGCTGGGTCTAGAAAGCAAACTCTATTTCAAATTGCAAGCCTCTCCTCTGAGTAGAAAGAGAATTTAAAAAATGTTTTAACTTTAAAAATTAAACTTTTACTTTTTCTGATTATAATTGTATTGCATGTCCTTTGAAGAAAATCTGGAAAACATAAGAAAAACAAAGAAGAAACTAACAATAACAATAGCCATCACTCACACTATCTTAATATCACTTAAACAACTATGAAGAGAGTTTTAAGTATGAAATATTTAAATACAGAACTATACAAATAACTTGGAGAAGATAAAAATTTTATTCCATTTTTCATAGCTAGAAATAAATGCTTATGGTATGCATGATAATAGAGTTAGTACAATTTTCAAAAAGAGGCACGATTAAAGGGGAAAGTCTTAACTTTCAGAAATATTTGCCATCAGGTAAATAAGCACATGTTTCATTAATGGTTGATATGGGTTTAAGGCCTCAGTAAAAATACTGTCTACTTTTCATATCCTCTCCTCAAAAACCAGGAGTATATGGAGAAACACACTCTCCCTTCACCACTCTATGTTAATAGTCTCCATGCTGTCGGGGATGAAGATCAGTTGCCAAAGAACAAATTCCTCTTTAACACAGCTTTAGCTTGCAAATCAGTCTTTCTACACTTTGGAAATGCAACAAACTGCATTACTTGTTTTTTGTCACATACCACATTTTTGTAAAGAAAGAAACCTTGAAGGAACAATATATAAATTAGCAGCAGAGACTTTTACACATCCAAGCCATCCCAAAGTCTCAGGAAAGTTTTTCTTAATTACATAGTCTCAGTTTTTAAAAAAAGGAACAAATATCAATTCTTTCATTTTCCAGTCACTATAGAACAGCTTGATTAGGGCTAGATCTTGATGGCGCCCGACTGACTCTAATTTATCAGGTGTCCTGGTCATGAAGGAAAATAAAATTACTGGGGGAACAAAACCAGACAGGAAGGAGGCAATGCAATTGACAGTCACCAAAAGCCATGATTGTAATTTCCATTATTGATCACTGATATGAACATAATGTTAATAGTTCGAATGAAGGGTCCACAATTAGAAAATCTGGTCAGATTATGTGCCCAGACTATTTAAGATTTTATAATCATCCCTATGTATAAAACCCAATTCCTGCTGAAGGAGAATTTATAATCCTCAGGAGTCAAGACAGGCCTGGGAGAGTAAGAGAGATATATAATCAAATATTTCAACACACTGTAGAGAAATTCAGAGGTGAAAGAAAGCCGATTGAGGTGCAATGACAAGCCCCTGGGATTATGGTTAAACTGAATTTACCATATCATGATTGTTGCCATACAACAAACAATTTCCAACATACAAGGACAAATGACTCTCACTGTGTAACCCCTTCCTGTCACTGTCTTCCCATTCTTGGGACCTCTTTGAGATAAATTTCTGATATCTGCCACTTTAAGTTCAATCACTACCATGAGACCTTACCATTGGAGTACATACATGAGCAAATGTTTCTCAATTCTGTGTATTCTTAATTTAAATTGCTTTAATGATTATTGCTCTAGTAGTAGGTTCTGGACGTTAACCACGATTTGTGGCTAAAACTGGATATGAGCTGGACAAGTACCACTACACAGTAATAATTGAATTTGAGCTGGGCTGGAGGTTCATGGGTGGTATGTGTGTGTGGCAGAGGAGGTGGGCAGGGAATTTGGGGTGAGGCAGATTCCAGTCTGTACCTCTGGGTGCTGTCCAGTAGAGTAGGAAGGGGACTGAACTTTGCCTCCTCTGTACCAGGTATGGTCATGAACTGTTAACCCAGTCAGTCCTCAGCATGTTGACTAGAGTTGAACCAGACTCTGGGTCTCTTTATGAGCAAATACATATCTAAAAATTTCCTGAGAGTCTGCATGCCTATAGCACTTTCCTCAAAATAAGCTCTTTTCCCAAAAGTCATAAAGTAATCCATACCAAGCAAACAATGCAGACTTTGCAGTCCCTCCAGAAAAGTTGTTGATTCTGTTTTCACCAAAACATGGCCTGGAATTTTCTCTGTCTGGTATCTTTGCTCCACACTGGAGAAGTAAGTACCATCCCATCAGCCAGGAGAGACCTCCTACATCCTCTAAGAGGCAGCAGATGCTGCTTGCTTGAAGTAGGACCCCCTCAGAACTCACCTCAATTCAAGCAACACCTATCTCTTCCAGAAAGGTCAGAGTAACTAAACACCACTGGAGAGTGCTATCGTTTTTTCTTCTATGTAGTAGTAGTAAATGAGCTCCCTTTGAAGCAGAAATAATCTAATCCACAGCATTTATTTTTCAAGAGTGCAGACTTCCCCCTACCCATCACGAACCTGCTGTCAATAATTTTGAGACTCTTACAAATTGGAGGTTTTATAAGGTATTAGAGTGACAATCACATGACTCTGTGGTTAAAATATTTTCTTGAAGACACATCAAAAACTGATGGAGCTAAATTTATCATGATTGCATGTTTTATATAAAGGAGAGTGGGTGAAAAAAAAGCAGTTGTGTTTACAACACCCTATCAATTCACAGCATTTTATAGATTCTGTCCTTTATATAAACCTTGCAACATATAAATTCATAATGAGAAATATGACAGTAAATAAACATGGCAGACTTTCCAATAATGGGCTTAATTATAATGACTGGGTTTATGCAGGTCTGTTGGCTACCAGACTCTCTGTTGTTAGTTTCCCATTGAACTTTAGATGCTCCCAAGTCTTGACAGACTTGTTGAATTTTAGAGTCAGAAAGGACATTAAATGAAACAAAAAGGTTAATATTTCATGCTGTCACTGTGATTGTCATATATAATGTTCTGTCAATCACACCTAAAATGAAATTACTTTCTCCAACTCACATAGCAATTTCTTGTCAGAATAACACCTAGATATTGCATTTCTTAGGTTGACCTGAATATCAATCACATAGATGATTATCTATTTGCAAATGAACATTATTTTAATTATTTCTCATTATGTAACCTACAAACACAATTTCACTTAATCCTTGCAACAGTCTTAAAGGAAACTTTAAGGGAACTCTGCACTCTTCAAAAATACTATGGACTGGATCATTTCTGCTTCAAAGGGAGTTTGTTTCCTAATACTACATAGAAGAGAAAATGATAGATACTTCCAGTGATGTTTAGAGTTACTCTGACCTTTCTGAAAGAGTTAATTGTTGCTAACATTTTACTGATAAAGATATTGAGGCTCACTGGGTTTAGTAGTCACACAGTCAGTAAGTAACAGAGTCAGAATTTCAACCAATATATGTTTGACTGCAAAGGCTATACACCTGACCCCTCACAACATATTTAATCTATTATCTATTAGAAAATGATCTTGAAGTACAAATAACAATAATTCCTAATGAGCTTTTGCCTTTGTGGGTCCTTCCATTCTGCTTAGAAAAAAATGATCTATTTGCTTGGAATAATTATTCCACAATTTCCCTATACCTATGAATCCTGCAAATAAATTACACATAATCTTACTTAACCACTGAGATAATTGATTATATTTTTGGTGACCAAGTAGCCTACTCTGCTAGGCATTGAGGATACAATAATGGGAAAGGTACAATCACACATTCACTTTCTAATGTGGCATGTCAGCAATTAATTTATGTGCATATACTTATTATTTTTCATTTAAATAAAGGAAAAAATTACTGCTGTTACAGTTGCAAATTTAGAGAAGAATCTTAATGGTTCTCATGTCAATATGCACATGTATTTATTAGTTCATTCATTAAATACTTATGAGCATCCACAATAACGCCATGCATTGGGGGATACAGCAAGAAATAAATGAACATTCTTGTTCTTGGAGGTACATTGCATGGGAAAAACAGACTATAAATAAGTAAATTTATTATATTTGTGTATATATATATATATATATGAGAATTCTATGTATAATTATATATATATGCATATACTTTCAATCTGTGGAAACTACTGTAAGGAAACATAAAGCAAGGTAATATGAAAAGATAAATACCACTTTAGATACTGCAGAATCAGAATACAAGTACAATACTGAAGAATGCTAGTACAATATTTATTCATTGGCTATTTGAAGACAAAGCTTTTCTTTCCTCCAAGTACAAGGCAGTAAAATATTATAGTTCATTAACAGTAGACCAATGAAGATCCATATAATACCCTTTGCAAAAACAATACACTAGGTTTTCCCAAGAACACAAAGTTGTGGGTTTTATACTTGTGAATTTAATGTTGGAGAACCTGAGTAAAGATTCTAAGCCTATCTGAGAAACAATTATACCTAGGAGCTACAATATCTCTGCTGCACCATTTTATTTCATCAGCTTACATGAGAAAACAATTTTATGAAGATACTAAGCATTACTATGCAATTAAGATTGGTTGCAAAACCAGTTTTAATCTATTTTTCCTGGCCTTATTTTCCTATTTGTGATAAAGTTCAAAGACATTAAATCTGAGGTATTAAATTTTAATGCTGGAACTTAGTTTTCACAATAAAAAGTGAGTAGTATTGGAATAACTAAACCAAACAAAGAAAACTTCAGACACATGAACAAAAAGATAATGTGTAGAATTCCTCTTCTAAGAAAAAAAAACAAAATTGTCCTTTAAATACTTAATGTTTACTTTTTTATGTCTTCTAATAAGTTTAGTTTTAGAATATTGGATAGTATGTTACCATTTAAATTGTTTTTCCATCTTGAAAATTTTTTAGTTTGATGAACAGAAAAAGGAACAACTATATTCTTGGACAGAGTTTAATGGTATAAAAAAACCTTGATTTCAAAATTTGACTTTGAGTTTCCCCCCCAATTTATCTTCAAGGATACACTGTGTCTAACACCTTGAATACACCATCTACCGAATGAAACACCAGCTTACATCAAAGTAAAAGAACATATACAAAGCATCAAAGCAGAAAACTCTTCATTTTGATCAAAATTAGTGAATAATCCTCTTCACATTCACATCAAATTAAAAAAAAAATGAAACCTCCACTCATACAATGCCAAGAAAGCTGAGACTAGTCCATATTTGCCACTTGGTCAATCTCACATTCCAGTCCTAAACAGATACAGCCCTGCTCAGTTTAGGAGAGCTGACACCGTCCCTGCTTGAGGTGGTAGGGCTGCAAGCACTGTATACACTTAGCCACTGGCAGCAAAATAAACACTGACAACTTGACAGTTTATCAATTGGAGAGCCATTTACACCTTTTAAATCATGGGGACACTGGGACTAGAACCTTAGTTTCGGACATACATTTCATAAATCTATATTATAATTATTTGCATGGCAATGTTTTTCCTTTGAAGACATTATACATGTGTTAATGCCCATATGAAGGGACTGCCCCATTTATAAATGGAGCTGCAATCCACAAACTAATTCATAATACTCTTAAAATTACTTGAGAGCTAGATTTGGAGTTTCATAAACTCAGTAATTTTTAGAATTGCCATTTGGTAGAAAAACATTTGACTTATAAAAACAAATATATATTTAAATATTAGGAATGCTTTAGAAATTTTAAAAGAAGAATACAAAAAATTTATCAGTGTCAACAATGTAAAAGGTACTTTAAAGTAAATATTTATGGTTCCTTTCATGTAACACCTACTTTGTGTTCAATCTAATTTAGGAATTGGAACACAGAAACATAAACAATTACAGGAATTATTTAATATTACTTTAAGACAAAAGTAGACATAATTTGAAGTATATGATTCATTGTCAGTTGAATGGCATAGGTGACACATTACAAATTTTGAATCAGAACAGGGTGAAAAACTACTTTGATCTTGGAACCACATTGATCTGAGAAGGCAAAATGAAGCCTATTTCTGCCACTTTCACGACCATGACCTTTTGAGTGTCTGGAACCCACCTTCCCTTTGAATCATGAATTTAGATGTCTCTTTCCTCAATTACCACTTTCTGGCTCTGAAGATCTCTCACCTAATCCAAATCAATATATTGGCACTTGAGATTTACTGAGGGCTCTATTCTCTCAAGTCATACTCTCTCCCTGTTTGTGAGACTCTTCCCATCCTCCTTACCATATATGTCCAAGTTAGATTTCATGCTTTGTCACTTCAGCCATTCCCCTGCCAATATCCTTATCCTTATTGCTTCATTGTCCTGCTATCAAAAGCAAGAAAACAAAATAAAACAAGTCTGATGAATTCCAACTCTACTTTAATACAGATTCATTCTGTCCACAGAATGCTGCTGGACAAAAATATACAACCAGGTAGATTACAATGAATTTTGATCTCTAACCTCATATGAGCCAACAGCTCTGCCTGGCAATTCTTCCATGTTCCCTAACTAGCTTTCCTGTTTGCCACAGCAGCTATTTCAAAATTTACTTACTGTCTTTAAATCTCCAACCTCATTATCTCTAATGTTTTTTGCTACACTTTCTCTCTCAGCAGATAATCTCATCTTCCACTTCTCCAAGGAAAGATAATATATTTCTTAACAATTCCCTTAACTTCTTGACACCACTCATGAAAACTTGCTTGCATTCACACCATTCTTTCCTTACTGTCTCCCCCTCCCAGCACTCTAGAAAATAATGTCCTCCATGCCTAAGATTAAGCTTTCCATCTAATTCTCGATACAATCCTCTTTCTTTCTTCTGAACTTCTATCAATGATCACCTTTCTTTCCTTTATCTTCTTTCTCTTCCTCTCCACTGGCTCAGCCTGTGAACAAACATACTCAATTCTCTTACATTCTGGAAGTTCTCCCCCTCAATATCATGAAGCCATTTAATGGCCACTCTCATAGCCAAACAGGTTAATGTGGTATTTAACTTCTTCTATTCACCACCTACCTTTTTACTTGTCAACTTATTGCTATTTAAATATACGGCATTACCACTCTGCTGAAATTTCCCTCATAGATGACGATTAATGTAACATTTTTTCATGTACCAGGCAGGCATAGTTCTGATGTATCACATTACTAACTTATTCAGGTTGTACCTGCCTACGAGTTTAGTAACAGGTGCAAGGTCGTTTGGATTTAAGTAACACAAAAACTTGAACAGTCTGATATTAGCAGCCACATTCCAAACCCATTTGCTCTACTGTCTTCCCTCAGTTACTAAAGTATCCTGAATTCCTAAAATCAATGGACTGTCTTTAGTCTTTATATTACTGCTTTTTTGCTGCATTGCTGACCCCCATCTACTTCTTGAAACTGTTTCTTAGCTTCTATCACTACATGAATACTGCAATTACCATCTTTGTGGATACATTCTTAATTATTGAAGAGACAAGTGTTTTTATAAAACAGAGAAGTATTAGGATCATAAGCCTTTAGAAAATTAATATTACATGGGAGAGTTTACACAAAAGATATTGGAAGAAAGAAAACTATGTCCAAAAAGATTACACCTAAGCTTTGCAATAATCACTGGGAGTAAACTGAAAGGAAAAGAAAAGAGGGTTTTTGTAAGGAATTAAGTAAAAGTTGCATACAGAGCTTTTATTTGTATTTGTATAAGTCCAGTCTGCAAATATATGCATATTTACATATGTATACCTATCTGTATGTATATCTTAATGTGTATGGAAGTCTTTTTTTTTCTTTTTCAAATAGGGAACATTATATACTAATCCCGATTTCCAAATTATAATGAGATTAGAAAAGTTTTCTGATATTTGACAAGTAACTAAGTAACAAAAACTCCCAAGAAAACTGTATTATTTTCTGCTATAAAACCACAAATATTTTCATTTTTTGAATCTTTAATTATATTTATACTAAACTTATTTTATGAATCTGTTATGTTAAATTTGTTAATTATTTTGTTTCCATCTGAATCTAGACAAATGTAGCTTCTTTCTTATTGCTAAATAGATAAAATTGAAGAGTGATTTCCCCAATACTTTTGACAACACTAAACCAGAGCCAGTGTAATGATATCCTTAACATGCTGAAAGAATAAAACTAGCAATTTAAATTCTGTGTCTAGGGGAAATACATTAAAAAAAAGAAAATTAAATAAAGATATGTTCAGATAAACAAAAACAGAAATTTAGCCACAAGAAAACCATCAACAAGGAAAATTTTAAAAGCTGTCCTTCAGGCAGAAGAAAATCAATTCTGGACTGATGTAGGAAAGAAAGGAGAGCAAAGAAAGTGAAAAATAATGTCGGTAGATGTTAATAAATATTTCACAAAGGAGTAATGATAATACTTTTTTTGGAATAACAAAAGATAACATTAAAAGCATGTCAATAATAACCTGTAATCTGAGAGGTGGATACATTGGGAACGTGGAGTTAAAATGTTCCAGGTATGTTTGCTGTCTGAGAGGAGGAGAAAGATACTAAGTTTAGATGCTGATAAACTAAATATACATGTTGTAATTTCTAGAGGAACTATTAAATAAGTAAAAACAGAGTATATAACTTGTAAATTAGTAGAGGAGAAAAGAGGAAACTAGATACATATATATAAACTTAGTCATGAATATCAAAGTAGAAGCTAGGTGGTAGAAGATCAGATAATTCTTTTGTTAACATAAACATATATATATATATATATATATATATAATCCAAAAGAAAGCAAGAAAGGAGAGAAAAGGAACCTAGAATGGGCAAGAAAAATAGGATATACAAAATGGTAGAATGTAAGATGGCAGACTTAAACCTAAATGTATTAGTAAATACATTTCATATAAATACATGAAATGTTCTAGTTTTTAGGCATAAAAGTCAAACTGGTATCAAATAATTAGTTAAATACTTTTAATAAGAATTATGTGTGGAATAAAAGGATACAGAAAAGATGAAAATAAGAGGATAGTAAAAAGAAATGCCATCGAAATAGTAACAAAAAGGAACTTGGTTTAGCTCTATTAATAGAATACAAGATATTATTTAGGGAAGAAATAATTATTAGAAGTACAGGTCTTTATAATAATAATTTTAAAAGTATTATCTATCAAAAAAAAACTGTTTGGAAATGAAGGTAAGTTCAGATCTCAAAATGTTTCAGATATTTAAAAAGAGCAGTTTTATGCCAAAACATAGAAAAAAATCTGGAAGATCAAAAAAGTAAAACTTCTTGGGTTGAGAAGAATCAGAAAATATAACTTTTATTTTTTATTTATTATGAAAAATAGAATCAGTAATAAAAAAAAATCCCACAAAGAAAACCCTAGGCCCAGCTGGCTTCATTAAGGTGATCTGTCAAACACACAAAGAAGATATCCAATTTTACGTAACTCATGGAGAACAGAAGAAGAATTCTCTCTACCACATTTTATGAGGCTCATTTTATGATAACCTTAGTATCAAAATCCAACAAAGAGGAGAATTTCAGGTAAACTTAGTCATGAATATCAAAGTAGAAGCTAGGGGGTAGAAGATCAGATAATTCTTTTGTTAACATAAACATAATTATATATATATAAATTAGATTTATCCCAGGAATGTATCAAAGTTAACAAAAAGAAAAAGACACTATATTTAGTAGTATAGTGTTGACACCTTTTCTGAAATTGATAATGATCCAAAGACTCCTGTAACTATTATTCTCATTCAACATTGTCCTAGAGTCCTTGTTAGTGCACTAGACATGAAGAAATAAAAGGTGTAAAAATTAGAAAGAAGGGATGAACTCATTAATCACAGATGAGATGATAATAAGTAAATAATTCACCAGAATCTACAGATAAGTTATTAGAATTAAAGAGTTAAGCAAGAAGGCTAGATATAAAATTAATATAGAATATCAATGTCATTCTCATATACCAGCAACAAACAGAAAATGGGACTTTAATGGATATTATATTATATTTATATTAATACAATACCACTTGGCAATAGAAGTGAAAAAATTTCAAAAAAATTTCAAAAACATTGTGACACATGAAAATGAGGATGTATCTTAAAATATTGAGAGGAAGAACATACAAATGAAAATTTACTATATTACCCCCTTACATGAACACCCAGTCCCAGAAAAACTGTCTTGTTAATAGTAGAAATAAGAACCATTGGATTTTGGTGATGGAAATGTTCTGTAACTTAATTTGGCTGGTGGTCACAGTGGCAAATTCAATCACTGAAAGCCACCGTAGACTTAAAATTTATGCATTTTATCATATTTAAATCTCAATAAAAGCAAATAAACAAGATACTACACTGAAGAATGAAATTCTTAGTCTTTTCTTTAGCCATATTAAAAAAAAATTCCAGGTACACAAACTCTTCAATCTAAAAGGCAGAACTATAAAGCCTATGGAATGTAATTGAGCACTCCATCTTCATGACTCTTGGCAGTAGGGAATGATTTCTTGAGTAAGACTAAACAGCAATAATCAAAAGGGAGAAAATTCATAATTCTACTGAATTTAAAGGTACTATGAAAGAATAAAAATAAAATTCACAAAGAGGAAACTATATGCAACATACTTAAATACCAAAGACTAGTATTCAAAGTGTTTACATAACTCCCATAATCAATTATAAAACAAAAGACAACCCATTAGAAAATGGCTAGAAGACTAATGGGCAATTAACTCAAAAAGAAATCTGAAGAACCAAAAAACATAGTTAAAGATGCAGAACCTTTTTATAATCAGGGAAATGGAAGTTGAAACCATATTGATGTATCATTATATACCAAATAACTTAATTTAAAATTCTGACAAACCAAAATTTGGTGAGAACAATCAGCAGTGAGAACTCACTGCATTGCTGGTGGTATATAAATTGGTGTATTTCTATGAAAATGGGTTTGAGGCTATTTAGTAAAGTACAAGATATGCTTTCTTGTTTTGCAACAATTGCACTCCTGAAAACAAAACCTACAGAAATACATGCAGAAGTACAAGAGTAAGTAAGTATAAATATCTAAGACATACATATAATAATATTCAGCATAGCTCATAATCATCTAAAAATGGAAACAGACCACAGTAGATTGTGACACAGTCACACAATAGAAAATGATACAGCAACATAAATGAATAAAGTACCACTGTAGGTAACAAAAGAATGAATAATATAAACAGAATGTCGAATCTGAGAAACAAGAGAAAAGAACATAAAATACTGAGTCCATTCATAATTTGAACTATAGACAAAACTCAATTATATTATTTAAGGATGCATGCACAGGTGATAAAATTATATTTAAAATGTAAGGAAATGAGTCATAAAATTCAGACTTAACGGTTACACTACTGAGAAGGGAAGCCAGGAATGTAATCAAGGAGAAGTATATGGGACTGCTCAGGGTGCTTGATATGTTCTATTTCTTGACCAGAGTGTGGTTGTTTCCTTTAACATAATTCATTAAATTATGCTTGTGTTTTATGCAGTTTTCCATATATTTGTCATGCTTCACTATAAAATACCTCATTGCATTTAGATACTTTGAATTCCTCTAACATGAATTTAACAAGAGGCATCTATTGCCGATTAGAATAACTCTTAACTTCATTTTGTCTAAGGTTTTCTGAATCCTGCATCTCAGAAAGAAACACCTACTGAAAAACCTGATTCTCAATGCAGCCAACTTTATACAGTTAGAAATTTACAGTTATGAGCTCTGGATGTACACTCAATTACCTGGGGTTTTTTCCCTACCAAAAATATGTCAAAATGGTAAATCCAAACTCTGGAAATGTCATTTCTCCAGGGGCTTTTATATTTCTCCTGAGAAAGTTATTGTCTCAGTATTGGGTGAAACGACCTTTACTGGCACTCATCTTCTTCTCACATGTGATCTGTAGTATATAACAAGGGCTCATTTCCTGCAAACCATTTTCTACTTATTACATGGCACATATAGAAGTTGAAATACTGTAGTATCACATTTTATAGTAGTCCCTCTTACAATATGAAATTTATTAAAGTTCTTATTCTGATTTTGTGTGTGTTACAAAAACCAAGCAGCTGTGCATTATATAAATATTAAATTCACTACTCTATAAAAATTATTATTATAATGAATGAAAAATGATGCTGGTTCCCTATGTGACTGTGTTACTTTTTTTCCTTTAAATTACTCAAGGCATAAATAGAATTTATTGTTTAATACGTCTGGTAAGTACTTGGAATCATATAAATGCCTAATTCCATGTCTCCACTTCTCTTTTCAAGCTACAATATTGACTTTAATGTATATTGTGATCATACTGCATGGAGAATAATCAAACAAAACCATAGCCACTACAAGAAAAAAGCATATTTATCAGTGTGTCAGGTCTTACCTTGCGAATACCTCGGCCAAGCTCTTCTCCGTAGTTAGTTCCAAGAATTTCAAAGTGGACATTGGGATTGCCTCCATTTTCTCCAAATTCTAGCTCTCCCGTCAACCCACTAACTCCACCCTAAAGGGCAGAAAAGATACTGATGTTAAGATTTCAGAAGTAAAATTAATAATAACAATAATAGGAAGTTCTAGGAACACTATTTCCATCTATACAATAAATATTATTTCAAGCATGCAATTATTAACAGGCTATATTTAAAAGGTGAACAGCATAAATAGTAGCATGATTGAAAGTGAATCAGTTAATCCAGTCTCATCCACTTTATAGACAAGGAAATTTAGACCCAAAGAGTGAAAAGGTTACTCAAAATCACACCATGTTAGAGCTGAGTCTAAATTCCAGGCTAGGATTTTTGCCACTGAAGCTTGCGACAGGCACGGATCCAGTAGTCAGAAAACAAGGTGCTTAGGAGAGCTGAAAATCTACTCTGGAGACAAGTCTTGATGGTATCTTTTCTCTAGGACAATTCTATTCTATTTTGATCTAAGAGTGTATCTGGGAATCTCAGAAGTCATGGTTCCTAATTTATTGGAGGTTTATTTTTCCTTCATCTTTATATATCTTTTCCAAATTGGAAAAAAAAAAAAGGAAAGTCAAACTAGTCTTGAAATCTGTTTTTGCTCTTAAATAGTAGGTCTGGCTGTTGAGATTCATTGGGAATTTCGAAGCTTCATATTTCATTCAACATGACAGATGTTCATTTCCCCAACAGACGGTAACGTAGGTCATACTTCTCTACTTCTTGTTTACCATTCTTTTCTCAGTTTAGTTTATCAGCCTTCACATTATTAAGGATTTTACAAATGAAAATCATATTCTGAGTCACTTCTGTACTAAATTACTTCTAATTTAGAATTTTGGCATGATAATCTCATTTATTTGCAAAAATTATCTCAGTTTGTATGTTACTCCAAATTTTACCTCTATGATGTTGATACCTCTAACTCAATTTCTGTCTTTTTTGGCAGGTGTTATGCGATCTGCTATATCTCCTACTTCATCTGTGTCTTGTAGCTCATTGCATGACACTAAATTCATAACAGGCATTTCATAAAACCACTCCTTAATCATTAATTTCAGTATTTAATCTATTTCACTTTTTTTCAATAGAATAGCCAACAAAATTGATCCTACACTAGTATTTCCTTATAAGCCAGGTTCTCTTCTATTTTTCAGTTTTAATAATAAAAATATGTTGGAACTGACATGTCTGTGCTCTTCTCATATGTGATTTAGCAGTCAATAGCATGGATTTTGGAGTCAGACTTCCTGGATTTGACCAATGACAGTAGAGTCAACTAGCTGTATAAACCTGGCTAAGTCATCTAATCTCTCTATGCCCGTATTTCTACATCTGTTAAATGGCAAAAATAATAGTACCTCAGAATATTATTATGAGTCTTATCATGCATGTAGAGAATACAGATGAGTACTTGACAAATGGTGAAAGTTCAGTTACTCTCATCATCATCACCATCACCACCATTAATGATTACATCATTTAATTTGGGAGAGTTTCTAGTTATGCTGGAAATTGTAGGCACACTCCTGGTCTTTTTCAACTTAAGTTTATTGGGGTTGCAAAATTTCATTATATGCTTGAATATTTACATGGCTTTGGAAAATATTTTTGCAAATTTTGACTCAATTACATTTCATTGATTAATATTTGGGGAGAAAAGAGTTAAAGCAGCTAGTCTAGGATCTATTCATTCCTCTTACTGGTGTGTATGTGTGTGTGTGGTGAGCAGGTTGGGGAGCAGCTTAGGGGGAGAAAAATAAAGGGAGGTAAGTGAATCCAATGTCCTTGTCAATGGGAACTCCAGCTAAAGAGACTAGTGATATTTACTAGAAAAAAGAGTCCTTATCTATAAAAGCTCATAGCAGGAAGTCCCAGGCTAAAGAATTTTTGTAGTAAATAAACTCAGGATCCCTGGATTAATGGTTTATAGCTCCTTGGAAATGTCCTGAAGCTTTACACTTTCTAGGGTAAAAATGGAGATATTTCATGATGTAAGTGTTCTCTGTTGTGCAAGGTAAACTTGCAAAACCTTCTTTGGAGGCAGACGGTGCATCTTTGGCAGGGGAAGAAAGGACTTGGGGAGTCAAATAGACTCCCATAATCTCTCTGCTTTTTGCCTCTTGACTGGCCACACCTTTGATATAGGTAAATTACTTTATTCTTGCAAGTCAATTTGATCCTGTATGTTCACTAAGTACTAATATCTCCAATTATCACTTAAGATTTTAAAGATCATAGTTAGTACATTGAATCTTATCATTAATATCTCCAAAAGGCAAATACTTAGGTGTTTGTCTGACAAATATAGCTTATGTTATTATACATCAGTTCAAACTGTGTTATCAAAATCTTTTTATAAGAGTTTTTCTCATCCTCAATCACATATCTACCTCAATAATAACTTCTAATTATATCAGAATTAAAATTTATGCCTTAATACTTTATTTCTAGGTAAAAGAGGGAAGATATTATATACAAATAATGTTTATGTAATGAATGATACATCACAAAAATGCTGAACTTCTGAAATTTTTAGACTCTTGAGCACTAGACTATCTGGCACTATAATATTATTATTCACAATCAATATTCCCATGGCCACTCTGGGCCAAGGTCTTCATCCCAAGCTTGTATCTCATACTGAGCAACTTAATCCACTGTCATTGCACAGGTACAAAAAAACATAAATCGGGAGACCTGTATTTAGTGTACCGGGGTCTCTATCTCGTTCATCTTTTTGACTTTTTAGTTTATCTCCTTTAGGTTATATTCTTAATGAGCTGTTGGCATGTGTAATCAGTAAAACCTTCCCTCATGAGGATATAAGGGATGCTTTATGGATCATAATTACAAGCACATAAACCCTTTAACTGAAGCCCTTTGTTATCTGACCCAGACGTAACCTCTCTGACTTTTGATTGACTGAGAATATTCCCATGCTTTTGAGCTTTTTTTTTTCCCCCATCCATCCTCAGATTAATGTTGAAAACAGAGCTTGGATAAAAATGTGTGCTGGCTAGGTGGTAATGAGCAGTTATTACCTTTGTACATGCACAGTTGGTTTTTTTTATCTCTTGGTGATGCAGCAGATTCTAAACAAAATAAGCTAATAGGACATTGATAGTATGAATAACACATACAGATAATTTATAAATGTCCTTTAAATTGACAGTAAACTTTGCTGCCAGAGTGAACCCTTTTTAAAATACCAAGCCAAATTGGTTTGGATTTTTTCTACCCACTCTATACAGAAGTACGAGTGAGCATCAAATAAAGCAAGCAGAAAAGAAGAAAAATGAAAAGAGAAGAATCAAAGGCTGGGAATAATTTAGCATTAGATAAACATTTTCTGAAAAGGCAAACGTTGTTGTTCGCCTATGGATAGGATAAGTTGGATAAAATGAAAAATATTTACTATAAATTTATTTCATTCCACTTATGAGGCTGAAGGGCTTTTTCCTAAGGTTGAGCAGCAAAGTAACAGAGATACTTTTGGAGGATCATATGAAACATTAAATATTTATGACACGCATCTAATTTCTTTATACATATTCCTAGGTTCCTTGCAACCTGCAGACATGCTTGGGACCCAAGGATACCCTATTAAAACAACACGAGCTGAGATTCAAGACGGCGATATGAGAGGTGAGACAGAGAGCTCCTCCCAAAACCACAAACAGTACAAAAATATAGTTAATACAACTAACCTTAAGACAGCAACAAGAAAGAAGGCTGTACCAGACTGCATACACACCTCATGAACAGAGCAGACCTCACGAAACAGGGTACGGTACAAAAGCCTTAATCCGGTGGGCCCTAGGCCCTTCCCCCACCCCAGCTCACCGGCAGGAGGAAGAGAAATGGAGTGGGGGAGGGGGTGGAAGCCCAAGACTGCTGAACACCTAGCCCTGGAGATCTGCTTTGTGAGCAGAATCCTATAGTGTGTGGTGCTCTGGAAGTTGGGGAGCTCTGACAGGCAGAGTGCTTGAGAAACGGATATTCTGGCCATTTGTGGAGGACGGGATCCACACCCGGCTGCTCTGTGTCAGAGGAAAGGCAGGCAGTCTCAGAGGCTTCCTAACAGCCAGAGGGTGCTGAAGGGGCGGGGTTTGGGTGGAACATGCTGCAAGGAAGAAGGAATAGCTGGACAAGGATAAGGTTGTCTGGGCGCGCTCTGCCCAGCTGGTTGGGAACTTTGAGGAGCTTCAGGTGCTCCATCGCCCTGGCTGAATACTCAGCTCCAAGGACTCCCACTGTGACACACAGCCTGCTGCACCTTCCTTCTACCTGCTGACACCGGTTTGCAAACTGGCAGTCACTGTGCTGATGTCAGGCCAGCAAGTGGGAGGCCCTGCCTACAACAGCTAGAGACGCCAAGCATAGGGGCTTATACCTGTGTGCTTGGCCCACTGGCTTGACACTGGAGACAGGCACCACAGACGGGAATCAGGAAACAGATCTTTCCTCCCCCCAGGCACCAGCTCCGCTCCCCTATGACCCCAACCACACTCTAGGGGCTGAGCAGCTCCAGACACTGGAGCTTCTGTGCACTAGTGGCCACTACACAGAAATATGAAACGTCAAAAGAACATGGTTCAGACAAATATCTCACAAACCCCAGAAAGAGGGCCAAATGAAATGGAACTCACCAATATTCCTGAAAGAGAGTTCAAAATAAAAATTATAAACATGCTTATGGAGGTACAGAAAAATATTCAAGAACTCAGGAACGAATTTAAGTCGGAGATTCAATCATTAAGAAATTCCATATCTGAAATGAAACATATAATGGAGGGATTTAAAAGCATATTAGATGTAGGAGAAGAGATGGTAAATGGAATAGAAATTAGAGAAGAAGAATACAAAGAAGCTGAAGCACAGAGAGAAAAAAGAATCTCTAAAAAGAAAGTATATGCAGATGAACCTAATGGACATCTACAGAACACTCCATCCAAAAGCAGCAGGATACACATTCTTCTCAAGTGTACATGGAACATTTTCAAGAATAGATCAGATATTAGGACACAAAAAGAACCTCAGTAAATTCAAAAAGATTGAAATTGTACCAACCAGCTTCTCAGGTCACAAAGGTATGAAACTAGAAATAAATTACACAGAGAAAATGAAAAAGCCCACAAACACATGGAGGTTTAATAACATGCTCCTAAATAATCAGTGGATCAATGACCAAATAAAAAGAGAGAACAAGCAATAAATGGAGACTAATGACAACAATAATTCAACACCACAAAATCTGTGGGATGCAGTGAAGGCCGTTGTAAGAGGGAAATATATTGCAATACAGGCCTACCTCAGGAAAGAAGAACAATCCCAAATGAACAGTCTAAACTCACAATTAATGAAACTAGAAAAGGAAGACAAGTGAGGCCCAAAGTCAGTAGAAGGAGGGACAAAATAAAGATTAAAGCAGAAATAAATGAAATTGAGACAAATAAAACAATAGAGAGAATCAATGAAAGCAGGAGCTGGTTCTTTGAGAAAATAAACAAAATAGATAAAGCCCTAGCCAGACTTAACAAGAAAAAAAGAGAGTCTACACACATAAACAGAATTAGAAATGAAAAAGGAAAAATCACTATGGACACCACAGAAATACAAAGAATGATGAGAGAATACTATGAAAAATTATATGGTAACAAACTGGATAACCTAGAAGAAATGGACAACTTTCTAGAAAAATACAACCTTCCAATACTGACCCAGGAAGAAACAGAAAATCTGAATAGACCAGTTACCAGCAAAGAAATTGAATTGGTATTCAAAAAACTACCTAAGAACAAACCCCCTGGACCAAATGGTTTCACTGCTGAATATTATCAAACATTTAGTAAAGACCTATTACCCATCCTCATTAAAGTTTTCCGAAAAGTAGAAGAGGAGGGAATACTCCCAAACTCATTCTTGAGGCCAACATGACTCTAATACTAAAACCAGGCAAAGACACCACAAAAAAAGAAAATTACAGAGCAATATCCCTGATGAACATAGATACAAAAATACTCAACAAAATATTAGCAAACCAAATTCAAAAATACATCAAAAACATCATCCACAATGATCAAGTGGGATTCATCCCAGGGAAGCAAGGATGGTAGAACATTCGAAAATCCATCAACATCATCCACTACATCAACAAAAAGAAGTACAAAAACCACATGATCATCTCCATAGATGCTGAAAAAGCATTTGACAAAATTCAACATCCATTCATGATAAAACTCTCAACAAAATGGATATAGAGGGTAAGTACTTCAACATAATAAAGACCATATATGACAAAACCACAGCCAACGTTATACATAACACCAAGAAGCTGAAAGCTTTTCTTTTAAGATCAGAAACAAGACAAGGATGCCCACTCTCCTCACTTTTATTCAACATAGTTCTGGAAGTCCTAGCCATGGCAATCAGAAAACACAAAGAAATAAAAGGCATCGAGATTGGTAAGGAAGAAGTCAAACTGTCCCTGTTTGCAGATGACACGATAGTGTACATAAAAAACCCTAAAGAATCCACTCCAAAACTACTAGATCTAATATGTGAATTCAGCAAAGTTGCGGGATACAAAATTAATATGCAGATATCTATTGCATTCGTATACACTAATGATGAACTAGCAGAAAGAGAAATCAGGAAAATAATTTCATTCATAATTGCATCAAAAAGAATAAAATACCTAGGAATAAACCTAACCAAGGAAGTGAAAGACGTATACCCTGAAAACTACAAGACACTCTTAAGAGAAATTAAAGTGGACACTAATAAATGGAAATTCATTCCTGGTCTTGGCTAGGAAGAATTAATATTGTCAAAATGGCCATCCTGCCTAAAGCAATCTACAGATTCAATGCAATTACTATCAAAATACCAATAGCATTCTTCAATGAACTAGAGCAAATAGTTCTAAAATTCATATGGAACCACAAAAGACCCTGAATAGCCAAAGCAATCCTGAGAAGGATGAATAAAGCAGGGGGAATTATGCACCCTGACTTCAAGCTCTACTACGAAGCTACAGTAATCAAGACATTTTGGTACTGGCACAAGAACAGACCCATAGACCAATAGAACAGAATAGAGAGCCCAGATATAAACCCAAGCATATATGGTCAATTAATATACGATAAAGGAGCCTTGGATATACAATTGGGAAATGACTGAGTCTTCAACAGCTGATGATGGCAAAACTGGACAGCTACATGTAAGGGAATGAAACTGGATTACTGTCTAACCCCATACACAAAAGTAAACTCAGAATGGATCAAGACCTGAATGTAAGTCATGAAACCATAAAACTCTTAGAAAAAAATATAGGCAAAATCTCTTGGACATAAACATGAGCAACTTCTTCATGAACATATCTCCTTGGGCAAGGGAAACAAAAGCAAAAATGAACAAATGGGATTATATCAAACTAAAAAGCTTCTGTACAGCAAAGGACACCATCAATAGAATAGAAAGACATCCTACAGTATGGGAGAATATTTTCATACATGACATATCTGATAAGGGGTTGACATCCAAAATATATAAAGAATTCAGGCACCTCAACGAACAAAAATCAAATAAGCCAATTAAAAAATGGGCAGAGGAGCTAAACAGACACTTCTCCAAAGAAGAAATTCAGATCGCCAACAGGCACATGAAAAGATGCTCCACATCGCTAATCATCAGGGAAATGCAAATTAAACCACAGTGAGATATCACCTCACACCAGTTAGGATGGCCACCATCCAAAAGGCAAACAACAACAAATGTTGGCGAGGATGTGAAGAAGGGGAACCTTCCTACACTGCTGGTGGGAATGTAAATTAGTTCAACAATTGTGGAAAGCAGTATGGAGGTTCCTCAAAAATCTCAAAATAGAAATACCATTTGACCCAGGAATGCCACTCCTAGGAATTTACTCTAAGAATGCAGCAGCCCAGTTTGAAAAAGACAGACGCACCCCTATGTTTATTGCAGCACTATTTATAACAGCCAAGAAATGGAAGCAACCTACGTGTCCATCAGTGGATGAATGGATAAAGAAGATGTGGTACATATACACAATGGAATATTATTCAGCCATAAGAAGAAAACAAATCCTATCATTTGCAACAACATGGATGGAGCTAGAGGATTTTATTCTCAGTGAAATAAGCCAAGCGGAGAAAGACAAGTATCAAATGATTTCACTCATCTGTGGCGTATGAGAATAAAGAAAAAACTGAAGGAACAAAACAGCAGCAGATTCACAGAACCCAAGAATGGACTAACAGTTACGAAAGAGAAAGGAACTGGGGAAGATGGGTAGGAAGGGAGGGATAAGGGGAGAAAATGGCTATTATAATTAGCACACATAATGTAGCATGGGTGGGGGGATACGGGCAAGGCAGTATAACACAGAGAAGAGAAGTAGTGACTCTATATCATCTTACTAGGCTGATGGGCAGTGACTGCAATGGGGTATGTGGTGGGGACTTGATAATAGGGGGAGTCTAATAACCATAATGTTGCTCATGTAATTGTATATTAATAATAGGACATTAAAAAAAATCGCAGAAATAAAAAATTTAAATATGAATTTTAAAAAACCCATGAGCACAGCAAGGCCGCAAACAGATTGGGAGATGCCAGCCTCAGTGGCATGTGCTGGTACCAGCATGCTCCTGCAGTTCATCTCAGAGAGAAAAATCCCTGACAGAAAGAACATATTTTTTTTTCCCAGAAAAGACATATAATGGGTAGATAAATACTAGAATACAAGATGCAAAAAAACAAAATGAAAATAAAAACAAAACAATTTAGTTTGTGTGAAAAGTTGTAGAAATCCTGAGTTGCTGTATTACATTTGTATGTGTATATAGCTGTAGATACATACATATACATTTACATATGTACAGATTCACTCAAATATTCATTCATAAAAGTGAATTGCAGCAGACTGAGAAGTACAAAGACGTTAGTAGCATTTTGATCATGCTGTTACATCTTAGAGAAGAAGAAACTGGGGCCCTAGACAAGTAGTTATTTGAAGAACCTGGACTGAAACCTCCACCTCATGCCTCATACTTTTTCCTCTAGGCTAAGTAAACCATGTGCCCAACATAACATATGCATATCATAGTAGATTGCTCCAAAAAAGTATGTTGAATTGAATTAAAGTGTACACCATTATACACTATTTATGATTCAAATGCCTTGAAGTTAGACACTGATGAGTCCACAAATGGACTATTCTAAGGGTATAGACCATTTTTAAAAGCTCTGGTGGCAAAAAGCTTACCTTAACACATTCTTGTCAAACGGTTATCTTATATTCTAAGTCAGTACTGCTTCTGGGAAATCAGATTATATTTTCTTAATCTGTCTCTGTCCTTCAGGTTTGTAATTCTAAATGGTACATGATACTTTACACAAAAAGCAAAGTAGTATGTTTCCATTCCTATAAGTATACAAATTTTATAAAACAACAGTGCAAACTGCCTAACTTATTAGAGTTGTTTCTGTCCAAGTCAGAATTCTGGATTACCATTTCTTCTTCTCTATTACATTTACATTAAATCACCAAATCTTAATTCATTGAAACATCTCTCAAAGACATCAACTTCCCTCCATCCCCATGACCAACACCACTTCCCAGGCTTCCTCTGAGTTGGAGCAGGGGGCTCTTGGCTTGTGTTGTCTCATCCAGTCTGTTTTGGTCCAACTGCACATGCAGAATGGACTCTCCTCTTGGCAGCCACTGAATAATCTGCTTTTATCATCCCCTTGTTTAAAATACCTCAGTGGTTTGCCCTTAATACTCAAAGTTCGGGAACTTTAATAATGGCTTACAAAACCCTTCATGATCTTTCTCCTGTCTACCTCATTCAGTTAGTGAGGAAACATGTCCGTATTCTGTCTCTATTCTAGCTACCCCAGTTTTAAATGTGCCAAGTTCTCTTTCTTCCATGCCTGCTAATATCTATTGCTCTTGCATGAAATATCTTCCTTCCCTATTCCTGGAATATTCTTCCTATCTTTTTCTGGCTAATGCCTACTCATCTTAAATGTTTCCATTTATCTGTCACTTGTGTGCCTAAGTAGGTCCTCCAGTCATATATTTCTGGAACAGTTGGTATTTTCCCTTCTGCAGAACTGATCACACACTTGCAATTATTTTTGATAATTCTATTTTCCTTCCTTATTCTGTGATCTCACAGAACAGCATATGGTAGTATTCATAAATATTTGTTGAATAAATATATTACCATATAAGAATTAGCATAACTTCAATATTTTTGCCATTTCAATAATACTTCTTTAGATATCAACATGTATTAACACATATCAGTATGAGAAAATGTATTGGTATTAAGAAAATTGAGATAATGCTATAAATGTTGGTATGTTCTATTTTCCCACACTTGGTATTGAAAATAATTACCACAAAGAATTTAGCAGAAATTAATCTATTGAGCCAATGCAGAAGTATTTGATGTAAGGACCTATCAAATCTTGACTGGCTTACTTGGGTAACTACATAGAAGAGTCAGCACTTTTGTATGTAATCACATATTTTTAGTGTAATATTATTTTAGTAATTTATTATTAAACAAAAAATGTAAGTGTGTTCTTCCTAAAACTCACCTATGAGTTTGTTATACCCATGCTCAAAAAGTTATTTAGGGTCTTTCATTAACCTACAAAATAAATTCTTTTCCTCAATCTCTTTATTGTCTAAACTATTTTCTCCATGTGTTCTGTGCACTTTGGTAATTTAATCAATCTTTGTCCACATGATTTATTCAGCAGATACATCAGCTAGAGTGCTCCGGCGACCTGAAATATCCTCTTCTCCATAGCTTTACATATCTCAAACTTGTTAATTTTCAAATTTCCACTAAGATGCTATCCGTTCTATGCAAATTGTTCTAATGTATTTTCTCTGGTTTGGGTGAGATTCCCCAGCAAACAGCTCTGAAATAGATTTTCTGTGCGCAAGGTTACTCGAAGTGCTCCAGAGAAAAGCACCTGTGAGGAAGTGGGAGAAGAGGGACGGCAAAGGGGAGGTGAAACAGTGATGCAAACACAGCAGTGCTCAGGTGGCCCCACAGCCAGGCTACAGTAACTCTAACTCCTCAGAGTTATCCCAGCTGGAGGCAAGGGACTCAGACCTTTCTAGTTCTGCAGTGACCAGTCACTGGGTGGTGCTCTTCCATGAACGGAGTGGAGCAGCCCCTTCCCGTCCAGGGCAGCTCCTGGACAGAGGCTCAGCTGATGACCTCCTCAGAAGGAGTGCCTTGGCCGTGCAGTGGGCATGTGCGTGGGACCACAGCACACTACACTCTTTTCTAAGATGCCACAGAAATCTGTGTTTACCATGTTTGGGGCCTTTGGTTGTCTCTTACCTTAGAGTATAGTTTTTTGTATACGTAGCCAATATTCACTACTAGCTTTAAATTTCTTTTCTGAGAATCCCAAACAAGAGGCTAAATACTATGTTCCACAGCATTGGCATTTGATAAATTTCGCTAGGAGAGTGATGAATACATGAATGAACAAAGTGTACTCTTGGAAACTGTTTCAGTATCAACAGTAAGAAAATTTACAAAATAAATACCATAAGTCACAGAACAAGTCTGTAAATAAAAATAGGCTTCACATTTTACATGGGTGTGATACTATTCCACCATTTGTAAGAAAGACAGTAGATCTGCCAGGAGTAAACTGATTTCTAATGTTCCTGGGAAGTAGTTTTCAAATTGTGGTTCTGAGAACCTATTGTGGTGGGTGGCTATCTATGGAGATTCTCTCTCCGCCTCTTCCAGGACAGTTCAGCTTTTATTTATTTTGCTTATTTAGCTGAAAAGGTTTGAAAACTTGCTCTAGGGTATGTACCATCAACAAATTATATAATAATATGAAAACTCCTTACCAAAATATATACTGCAATTAAATGTAGTTTCTTATAATAAACTAAACAATATGTTTGCAAATAAACGTTTTTAAAAATTGTTTTAAAGCTTTTAAAAATGCAGCCTATTACTTTGAAATGATCCTCTTACCGAGTCATCAATGTACAGTCCAATGTCAAGGCACTTGGAAAAGCTACATTAAAACTAAGATATTGTTTATATAATATTAACACAGGGTACTTATACCCTTGATTTCTGTGTGTATTTTTAGCCACTGATTTTGACAGTAGTGAATAAAAACTACTGATATTAACAATAAAAAAGGTAAATGGTCTAGTACATGGAACACAGGATTGGAAGCCAGAAAACTTGGCATTTAAAGCTAATTTGCTATGTAACCAACCCTTACTAAGTAATTTAATTTTTCTGAGACTCAGTATTCTCCACCTTAAAATTGGGGAAAATAAGTTAGATTGATTTTATTTACCTTGCTACTCTAAAAGTGTATGAGTTATTGATAAATTAAAAAAAATAAGTCCAAAAAATATAAAAGAAAAATAGAAGGATACATTCTTTAAACAACTAAAAAAAAAAACTTTTCAAATCAAATGCTTGATATGCTTAATAGCAAAACACTTGTGGCATTTTTATTCAACCAAGATGTCACTGATCACTAAAATGTTGCAAGTTCAGAAGTGGAAGTAAAGCAGGGAGCTAAAAAAGTTTTATTTTAGCATTTTAAAAATTGCCTCATTTATTTAGGAACAAGTTTTACATATTAGGATAAAGTGGCAGAAGTTACCCTGAAACCTAATCATTTCTAAGGGCTCCTTTCTGATCTCACAGTAGCCAGAACAAGCCTCTTGAAGGAATTTCATTTTTGTGCTATAACAGGGAAAAAGTCTGCCTAAGTCTTACCTTCTATTACAAAAACCTCAAGCATGCGGTTGATTGGTATTAGAAAGCCTAGCTCAAAAACCAAGACCCAGAGTACCATCTCCAAAAAAGACTGACATCCTGCTGTCTGTCTATACGTACACACTAAAAGCCCTTGTGCTAAAAAAAAAAAAAAAAAAAAAAAAAAGGCACTCTAATCTCTACTGTATAGGCTATGAGTTGGCAAAGTATTCTTACCTAAAATGTTAAAAAAAGATGAAAAAACATACTTTACTACGAAAACTGAACCTAGATAAGAAAAATTTTCTGGAGTCAAATAATGATTGTTTATTACTTGTTTTCCTACTTTTAAAATTATTTTTCTACTTTTGCTGATGGCAACAGTGGCAGCTGATTGACCCATATGCTGAACATACAGAGAAGTGAGTGCAGCACCCAAGACAAGTGGAACACTGCTCACAAGAGCTTCAGAGCAAGTGAGCAGTTCTCCCACCACTGTCAAAAGACATCATCGGCCAAGGCATGCAGTACTTCACACGTCTTTGGTAATTTGCTATGTCAGTGTCCCCAAATATTTCAAGAAATTGTGGGTACTTTAGAGCTGGTGTTTTAACCCTGGGTAAAGTAAGTTTCTTCACTTCTTCAGCTAACTCTTCTTTCCATTTAGAGGAGGTGGCACTCATTCCTGTAGTTAAGAATATCTACGTCCACAATGCCAGTCTGGAGGTCAGCAGCAGACTACTACAGGGCCTCTCGATGGAAGTGTTAGGACTCTTCAACATCAGTTGCTTCAACTTTGTTTGAAATCATTCTTTAGCCTGGGCTTCTGCTAATTGAATTCATGATTCCAGCTGTCAAGAGTATGCAGAAACCATTCTTCTACTACTACTGATCTTCCTCTCATCTACATAAGCCAATAGGGAGCATGGCTGGAAGTGGTGAGCCAGATGCCTGCCACTGGTTTCATCCTGAGGTCCAGCATGAGGAAGATCCAATGAAACCTTGGTAATAACATGTGAGGTAGGTGGATATTTTTAATGGTAGTTTTCCTAGGATTCCATTGAGACTCAGTATATTTTATTGGTACCAGGATACAGGTGTGTGGGTTGAACTGACAAAAAAATCTTAGTCTCTGCAATGGAGAGAGCCAACTGTTCCATGACTTTGTGCGGTGCTCATCTTGCACTTTCATTCTTCTTCTCAAACTTATCAATACGGCAGATGCTATTGTCACTCAGGAAAATGAGTGATGAGGTCTGCAGCTGCCTCATCTCAATCTTTCACTATACATGCTGTGAGGTTGACTGCACTGGAGCCCTTCCCAAATGTGCACTGGTCCCAAGGGCTAGATGTGCACATACTGTAGCAGCTGGGACTTGCTGGTCCCAGGATCACCACACAGCAGGATGCTATTCTCAGCATGAAGTCTGCCCCTTTCTGTGTGACTAGAATCCTTCTTTGTTCTGAGGAAGAACTGAAACAAGATTCCCTTTTTTAAATCTTCATTTTCTTACATGCTTGGAGCTGAGGCTGAAGCAAGTAGTTCATAAATGTCTGGTTTTGTGGAAAGTTCCTTAAGCAATTCTACATGTTTCTCTGAAAAAAGCTTCTGTTCTGCTTCTTCATGCACAGTTTGCATCCATTCTCTGATAAGGAATGACATCAAGGTGGATTTTGTAGACCAACTTCACATTATTCACTCTTGGCTTGACTCAATAGGAATAGCTCGATAGGTACCTTAAGTGTCACTCTGTCACTGGGTTGAAACTTTTCAACAAGATCATTGTAAGCAAGAAGGATGGCAGTGTGAGGTATGTGCCCTGCAGGTATTTTTCGGAAACTCTTGAAGTTTGATCATCTGCTTGTCAGAGAACATGAAGTGGCTGTGGGTCAGCCCCATACTGTGGATGGTACGGCTGCACTCACACGTAGGGCTGAGATTCGGCCACTGTTATCTCCACCAGGGCAGTGTGGGTGCACATATGAGTGTTTTGGTCGCTGGAAGAAGGTCTTCTGCATCTCTGGAATCAGTTGGGTGTCCTGATCACGATGCCACTGATGGTGATGAGCTTGTCAATGTCTTCTGAGTTCATATTTCCCACATTCTTAGCCTTCAACACATTGAATGGTCTTACTTGAATCTGACATTCTAGGATTGAGTCAGGATAACTGTCAAAGAAGATCTCATTGACAGCCATGTTAAAGGTTGGGATAACTTCCTGTGAGTAGTAGTTGAGCTTTCTTTACAGATTTCTGTCAAATGACTTTATGTGTTCACAGGTTACGTTTTAAAATAGCTTCCTGATAATAGTAATCTCCCCAAGTAGTTTCATGAACAGAGATTCAGCAATATCTATGGCAAAATTTTCTTCTTCTTTAGCCAGAGGCTCAATAAAATGCTGAAGAAAATCCTCTGAAAATTTCCTTTATGTGTTGCAACATTTACATTTATTCCTGAAATCACAAGTGTTGGCCTAGAGACTGCTCACTGGCCCAATATCCTCTGTTGCTGGTCCATAATGCAAGTTCATCTATACACTCTTCTATGTAGACCCCAGGTCAGGCCTCTGCCTCATGGGTGTGCTCCTAACATCACTGCTTGGGGTTCCATCTACTCAAGGGCCATATGGGAGTGCCACATGTCAATGCTGAATCAAAATCAAGAGGGATAGCTATAGAATGCATTGGAGAAGAACTGGAAAATAATGCATCCTACACAGCGGGATTCTTCAGGTCAGCTCCAGGCCAGGTTAACAAGGGCTACACCTTTCCTGTAGAGGTAGAATCCTCAACTGTATGTCTCTAAGATTAGATGACCTGGCATCCTCACTCAGAGAAGGGAAAGGTGGCCACCCTTGAGGCACAAGGTTCTGGGGTGCACCTGACAAGCTGTGTTCCTGGACATCCCAGAGAAAAGTTTTTAGAAGTTTTAAAAAGACACAAAGTGTTAGAATTAGGTGATAACATTAACTTTATTTGAAGATGATATCAATGTTTATTTGAGAAATACAACATACTACAAAGAAATAAGGAAGAATCAGGAGTTAAGTTTCAAAAGTTATTCAGGTCAGTCACAAAACATATTAAACAACAATAACTTTCTTATTCTACACTAGCTAGTTTGAAAATATAATGGAAATATATCCTATTCACAATAGTGTGTACACACACATGCACATATACACAGGCACACAAACTCAAAACCCTACAAAATTTTAGGAATAAATACAAGGAAAATATGTATGAAGAATACTATAAATCTTTACTGAAGACTATAAAAGGAAGGCTATATGGATAGATACCATGTCCATGGATAGGGAGACTCCGTATTTTAGAAATTAGAATTCTCACAAAAATAAACCATAAAATACATATAAATAATAGCAGCTTGGGGGTGCTGATAATATCTGGGAGACATAAACATTTGAGAATTAACCTGCAACTTTTAACCTTTGAAAAAGGAAGAAGAATATGGAGCCACTTATTCTACTAATTCACAAAATAAATTATAAGGCTGTGACACAAGAGTGCTGTCATCTGTCCTTTACTGGACACTTATAGTACTTATGTCAACTGCATCATTTTTTAATTCTTTTGTCTCATTCCCCCTAATGAGAGTATAAACTAATTAAGGAACAGACACTTGTTCTTTTACTTCTTTGTTTCCTTGCAGCAGAACAAAGGCTTTGTAAACTGTATACAGCATGCCCTTAATATAGGCATGCAGTGGTTGCTTATAATTAATAACTTTATCACTAGAATATTCCCACTGTAATAAAGAGCCTGACGTCATTTGTACAGTTTGGCTGCTAACTTCTTTTTAAGCTTTGCCCTCCCTTGCCCCTTTAGCTCCACATCTAGACAGGCTGATTAAGAAAGCCCATACTGTATCTCTTCTTTGACACCCGTGGGAAATTTAAGCCTCAAAAATCACTAGCCAAAGTAAATAGGAACTTTTCCCAGCCACACCCTTGAGCCACTACAAAGGTAGTGTGGACCTGCTTGGGTCTGCTCTGCTCTCCCCGGGAGACTTTGTTGAGTAGCAAATATTCTTTCAAATTCTTTTGGTATATGGAATATTTTCATATCATATCATTGACATTCGAACAGACTGACCAAAACATATGAGGCAAAGCAATATGACTAGAAAAAACTAACTCCATTTTTTTTTAAGGTCAATTTGAAATGTGAGACAAAAAACTATGAAATTGAGCATTTGCAAAGATACATATCATCCAAACTTAGTCTCTACATACATAGAATGGATATATTCTTTTAAAAAGTGCCACTGATCTGAATGCTTACAGGGGCAAATATTCCCCCAAAATACAATTTCATAATTACTATGTTAAATCATTGTTTTGATTATAAATTTTCCAACAGCAACATTTTACATATTGTAATTGCTCCTTCAGAAATACCTATACATTATGGTATCTCTCTTCCCGTCCTACTGATACTTTCACTAAACAGCTATCTCCTAAGCAACCCCACAAACTATTATTCTTTGTGAGAAAGCTTCAGAAAAATGAATATATTCAGGGCCTGCGTCCTAGCTAAAGCGTGAATGAATGAATCGGCAGGATCAGGGCCATGCTCGGCGACCTCCCTTGGATCCGCACCTGCCGACTCTCCACATAGACCGATTGGGAGATTTTGGCAACACCTTGCGTTTAGACTTGACTTATTCATTTTTCAGTTTAAAAAATATTTCTCTCACAATAAATTAAATACACTTGATTCTCAAGCACCTCTGTTGATAAAAGCTTAAATTCTCATTAAGGTGATTCTTTTACAAAGAGAAAACATCATCAAGAGAAAGATAAAGGCTATTCTCCATTCAGAGCATTTCTTTCCTCCCCTCCCTATTTTTGGTACATCTAGTACACTTCTAATGATACATTTTTAGTTTTTACTATGGCTTTCCTAAATATATTCATATTTCATTTGACTAGCTATTTCTCTTTTATTTCAGGAGAGAAAGGCAAATACATGCAGAGAAAAAGGACGGGTAAAATAAAGAACATAAACTTCCAAATGGCGGTCTCTTTTGTTTAAAGGGTACAAGAGGCATTTGTTTGCTTTACTAATCATTTCATTTTAAATTCAAGAAGCTGTGTGAGACAAGCTGAAAATGCCAGCAAGGATGACACGTCAAAGAGGCTAATAAACAGTGGAATGCTTATCCCACTGCGGGGTGCTAACCAATGTAAACTGCGTTCTGCAAGTCCAACTGGTAGCTAAGCCAAAGCAGGTCACCGCCAGGCTAGACACCTCATTGACAGTGAAGCAGAGTAATACCACTGAGTATCCCAAATAGTTCACAAATGCTGAAAAATATTACCTGTTCATGAATTATATCTATGATGTAAGATAAATTAAAGATCATAACATCCAGTGTTTTACCATTCATCATCTAACTAAAAAACAGCGAAGTTTAGTGCTTGGTTTTTTTTCAGTTGATGGTGTAGCTTAAAGAAAAAAAAAAGATTTTTGTCCTTTGTGACAGGCACCAAAATAATTTGAGCATCTCTAACCCTAATGATATAACTAAGGCAATTTAAAATATTTCAACCATTAACTTTTTACTTGTGTAAAATTCCCTTACAAGTAAATAAGGGTTTATGTATGTGACTTTCTGACCTGGCTTTATTCTAATATTTCATTTCTCCATTACATTATTTGGTATTTGAATTGACAATAATACTGATGAGGAAAAAAAATTCTTCTAAAAGATATTTCTTCAAACAATGATTTATTGTATCCTCCTACATGAAATTTAGGAAGAGTGAAATGCTAGTCCAAAGTTACCTTCTTGATGGTCTCCAGCATGGAACGCCCTCCTTGCCAGGGCTTGGAGTTCTTCCTAATACAAGACAAACTTGCCATGCTGTGCCACTTTCGATCTTCTAACTTCTTATGAAAAGCATTAGCAAGCAGAAGCACTGTGTCGTATATGTAAAGGTTTGAGATCTGAAAAGACATTAGACAGTAATTATTAGAATCATTGACACCAACCATCAAGAATATGGAGAAAGCCATCAGCTCAGCTGCTTCTGCTCATGTAGATGGCTAGTTTGCTGGCTTATTTATTAAGCAGAAGATTTCTTTTTCATTTTATGGACAACTTTGCTATTGAGAATGAAGCCTTGTCTGATTGTATGCCTCAACTGCTTTTTCAGCTTATTTAGGTGTGAAAAAGAAGATAAAAAAGAGAAGTTTTGACAGAGGCAAGGCTGTTAGTGTCAGACCTTAGAAAATCACTGGCCCTTATTTCTTTCTGAGGAGGTAAGGATCTAAGGGCTTAAGATTAACAGGGCAAATTGAATAATACATTTTCTGAATATGTCAAGTTTTGGCATTCTGGTTATTCAGATGGAGGAATATCAATTCGATCTTACACATGAGTGTCACAGGTGCAAAAAAAAAGGAAGAAAAGGAAGCAACCATCCGTGTATATGTGCATGTCTAGGGGGAATCAGTAATGAACAAAGGAAGGAAATAGCACCATTAATAAATATTACAATGATCAAGCATCTGCACAAAAGTAGGTAGGTATACGCATGCATTGCAGCTCATTACTATCACCAGTACCATAAACTATTGTTTGTGAATGTGTGCCTATACTAACACTTTCTTATTCCAAAGTAACCATGTTATTACCTTCCTTTATAGAGATTGAAAAATGAATTATAGAAATGTTTGCTAAGATCTACTGTACTTACTTTTAACTCTTGTCAGAACTGCTATCCATACCATCAATTACAAAAGGCATTTATTTTTCAAAGAAATAAGAATTTATTTAGAAAACAAACACCAAGAGTTTTCCCAAGCCAATAAAAGCTATTAAATGGTATATTATTACCTTTCTGAGGAAAAATTATTACCTCTCTGAAAAAAAATCCAATATAAAGTAAAAAATCAAAAATTGATGTAGCTATGAAAATTAAATCCATTTTAAAGTATTTACATTTTCCCAGAGTTTTAAAAGAAGTACCTATCACAGTTTTTTTTTCTGAAAACAGAGGGGACAGTATGTTAATTACCCTTTGCTTATAATTAATCATTAAGGAATCTTATTAAATTGTCTGCCCAGATCACAGAATGGTATTAAACTTCAGTTGAGATAATGGTAGTTTGATGCTATGAACAACAGTAAATAAATACTTCTTAACAGAGCCTTGTGAGTTTTCTTTCATTACAAAGTAAATCTTTAATCGTTTGTATTTGTCAAGCATCATTTTTATATATAATTCTTATGGAAGGTAGCTCTGTTTTGAAAGGACATTGAACATTCATGCACTCTGTGAGATGCCAGTTTTCCTTTATAAGGAAATATTAGGGCAGGGTATTCTCACCTTCACCCACTGCCAGATAATGACTAGAGAGACTGGCAGGATGGCTGAATTCTGTAAAGAATAAAGAATGAGACTTGAAGTAAAATGTAGTTAATGAATCAAAATTTAGTATGAATTGGACTGCAAAGACTGAAAGGAAAACCTAGAAGAAACATCAAGGATGGGTGGGCTGTACGCAAAAATCCATGGCAAATCATTTGACAATTTCTCAATAATCTGGCCTTTTCTAACTTTTTCTGGCTCCTCAAACTGCTTTAAACTTGCTGTATTTAAAACAAAGTTCTCTCTCTAACTTTATTTTGCTCATTGCTATGACTGATTAAGTATCTATATGCAATTGAGGTAGGATCCTGTGATGTATCTTTACCTTTCTCAAATGAGTTAACTTCCTCTAATACTCAATTCCTAGGTCACAAGCTAGGTGAATCCTACCCTGACAACTTCTCAGGACTCTCCTTACTCCCACGCTAACTGGACAGTGTTCTTTTTTATCTCCCATAACACTTAGGACATGTGTCTATTGAAACGTATCATGGTGCTAAGATTTATTTTTAAAATCTGTCTTTCACACTAGAATATGAGTTCCTTCTGGTTAAGGGCTCATATTACACATTCTTTCCCCTTTGTACTTTTGTTTCCTGTATTCTTTATTTCCTCTTCACTTAGCCTAGAGCCTAGCATGTATTTGTTTTTTGATATATTGTTGTCAAATAAAAGAAGACAAAGAAAGACAAGTTTAACCTCAGGTAGGCATGACAGGAGTCAAGGTGTGAGGCCCTGGCAACCTGGATGCCATCTAAACCTGCCCTTCCATGGTACGGTCTTCTTGTGCATCCTGTGAGGCATGTACTTGGCACATCCATGCTGGTCTGAAAGGTAACTGTTTTGTACTCCCTACATGTTATGTTGTTTTCAACAAATGACTGCCTCTCCTCATATGCCCACGTTCCAAACTGTGGAATCAAACGGGGTGATGACCTTCTCTGAGCTTCCTATTACCCCTTCTAGTCTTTCTCAGGCTAGTGCCTATTTTCTCTTGAGGTCTGTGCACTTTTGTATGCCATACTTTATAGCTCCTTCCTACCGTCATTGCTGACCTTTTGGTCATTCTTTATTCATGAGGTCTTTGGTTCTCCCTCACAGAGATCCCAAACTATCTCCTAGCCCTGAAAACAGGTCACTTCAATTTCTCTACAGATGATCTTCACTTCTACTCTGGCCATAACCAACACAAATGGCTAATTTAGTGGACCCAAACCCACACAACCTCTAACATCTCAAACTCCAGGGTCCCACCGTCTCACCAACCATTGCTCTCTACCTTATTGTCACTACACTTTTTTTCTGACTTGACTTAACCTGCCTCCTCTATATGATAACCTTCCAAGATTTGACACCATCTATCACTTGCCCTGAAACAGTTGTTTATCATTTGACATGTCCAGACTGCTTATCATCTCAACATTCTTCCCCTGTCTTTCTCTTATTTTTCAATGTTTTACTTCCTAGTACTTAGAACTGACATTTTAACACAGATGTGATCTGACTAGGAGAGAGTAGTATAAGGGCTTATCTCCCTTAATCTTAGCAAAATGCTTCTGACATAGAGACCGAGATTACCTTAGAATGGGTTGGAATGAATATGACTTGTACTATGTTCAAACCAAATTTGACTTCATCTTCACAGCCTTAAACAGCTGTCAAGCCAGGTCTCATCCATCTAGACTACCTGTAATTGATTTTGAACCTATACTTTATCTCTGTGAAATTTCAACTTTTCAGCTTATTATTCAGTGAACATTGACAATTTGGATCTTGATTATGTAACAAAATAGGTATGCTTTATTCATTTTCATCTGTGTAGTGATAAGCATTTTGAAAATATTATTTCCAAGGACAGAATCTTTGGATGGCCATAGAGAGTTCCTATGCTTCAAGAATAGAATATTTATTAAATGGTTTGAATATTCCTCTAATTCTATACCTCTCAAACTGAGGGTAAAAGAAGTCCTGGTGATAAGTTGTAGGTATCAGATGTACTCAAAGAAAAAGTAATTTTCCTGTTTTCTTCCAACTGTGGGTTTGAGGAGAGTAAGACAAAGGTATGGAAAGGGGGTGATTTCTTAATTCATCAGATAGGTCTGGGAATTCAAGGTAAATAAAATATGTGTTCCCTGATTTCAAGAAACCCATTAATTGAATCAGAAGGATTATGATATTAGGTGAATGAGCTTTAAACTACTGTGTGGTTATTTTCTGCTTTCCCAATTTATACATTACCTGCTACTTCTTTTGACAAAATAGCCTTTAATATTTCAAACTTTTCTAAATGAAAATTCTTTCATGTTATTTCCCATTTAGAATCCTTTCATTTTTATGTCAATTAGCCTCATGAACAATTAATATGAAAAGATGGGGTCATTATAAGTGTATCAGTTAAGATTGGCATTAAAATTTAAATAGGCCTTGTTTAGGCTTCAGAGGGGCTTACTTTGACCATTGCTTTCTCCTTTATTACATTCAAAGCCATGAATATTCACAAAAATGCAAAGCACTGTGGTAGATATGATAAAGGAAATAAATATAGATGAGCATTTTATGGGATTTTATGATGACTGGTCCTGGATCAAACCTGTTCTAAAAGAGTTTAAACCTTTTAGTGGGAAGCAAAAAGCTGTACGGGCAATGACCCGACGCCAGCTACCTGGTAAATGCATGCTGCTCTTTACAATGCTAATACATATGAAGAAATGGGTGACCACTCATCTAAAAAAAGCCAAAGCTGACTAAAGGTAAGGAGACTGTGGAGTTACCTTTCAAAAGAAAAAAGTTTTGCAAAATCACCTTATTTATCTAGTATTATTGGGGATGAACTAGTTTTCATAGATTTAGATCTCCAAACTCTTCAAACTGAATCTCTTTAAGTACTAAAACATTTTTTACATTAAACATTTTGAAGGAATAATTTTCTAAAATATCTCACCTGTTTTTCTGACTTCTGAAATTCACCATGACTTTCTTTGTTGATGTCTGAGTCATTGTTTAAATGCTAACTAAGATACTAGCAGTATACTACAGTGATACCCCTATGAACTGATATGGCAGAGTTGTTTCTATAGGAAAAGTCTTCTACTGATAGGATATTTGGATTTATGTGTCTGATTGCTATCTTTCTTCCTGCCTCTTGCCTTGCTACTGAGTTCTCCTTATGTCTCCCAACCACTGTGGCTGTGCCTGTTGTCCATAACATCCCCTTCAAACGGACATGTTGAGATCTCCAATGCAAAGAGAAATAAAACCAAAACATCTGATGGGATTTTCCTTAAGAAAAATAAATAGGCTCCAGGTGAGTATGTAAAGGGCATCCTTATGAATAAACTGCAGACACTTAGTGTTCTTTATTTTGCTGCCCAGAGATTTAACTTATATACTTTCAAATTCTTTGCTGTATTCTGACTAGCAGATGTTTTAGCTGTATATATACTGTAGCATTTTTGCATTTCTAAATAATTTGGGGGGAGTGAAGTTATTCAAGCCAGAGACTAATATTTAAAAAAACGAATACTTTTCTGTGTTCTTGTTATGCCAGAAAAGTATGTTTTTTGTTTAATAATTTAGAATTTGGCATTAAGGAATATCACTCATAAATTCTACCACGGGAAATGCTATGGATCTACTTGCTGAGAAGGAAATAACATTTATTTGTTTTATTTTTACTGAACAAGTAGATATTTTGTACAATGAGGTCAAAAGGAGCAAAGAGACAAATTCTTAGCACTCTCCTATCAGACTTAATAAATTGCTGGAGAAGGACAATAGTTTAGAAAACGCAAACATGTATAATTCTGAATCTAATGCAACTCAAAAAGCTCTCCATACAGTTGGTCAACAAAGCACCTTGAAAGAAATACCACAGCACTTAGAGTATACCTCCATATTCTGAGCAAATGGATCCTTTGGATCACACAATGTTGAAGATATTCGATGGTTGCCACGGAAACATCTCTGACTTATATTCTGGGGGACTGGAAATGTCTGCCGAATGATTGTTAACCTTCCAATTGACCTTCTCACAAGTTCCTGTACATCCGCATCATTTATTTCCTATAAGATAAGAAATGGAAGAATTAGAAATGTCTTAATACAGTAACATCACAAAACAATTAATAAGTTGTTATCTGGAAATGCTAAGGGTTCTGTTACTGTAATACATTTACTTAATGCTTAGCATACATCCAAATGAAAACAACAACACAAGATGATTAAAATGGTCAATTCATTTGTAGGTGCTCTCTGTGCTTTAAATTACACACTTTGATGCCTAAATAAGTCTAAATGGAGCAGTTGAATTAAATATACTTCATAATAAAAAGTTTGTAATACATTTTGTTGAACACTTCAGAAAATATTTGTTGTCTAAACATGGAAAAATGTCATAAAATAAGTGGCTATTACAATTTGTTATTCATTAATGGATTTCAAGGAACTTTGAGTACACAGATGATAGTTGCATTGTAAGAATGATATATATTGTTCTTAGCAATGAAAAATGGGGATCTTAAGACAAGTAGAAAGAGCAAGGGATTTTTTTTTTTAGAAGACTTTTCCCAATTATTTCTTAGAACTACTGGTTTTTACTTATGCATTTCTCTTGGCAAAGAATAAACAAAATGCTCACTAACTATTGAATAAAAAAGTTAGGATTAATATAAAGATGAAAAATTTTGTTGATTAATACAGTGTGAACAAGGATGAGTGAATGAAGAAACCCAATGCTCTTTATAGCCAAATTAATGTTATTTTGCATATGATTTGCCAAACTCAAAGAAATGTACTTTCTACTTCCTTGTTCCCACTCTCTCAAAGCCAAACTCCAATTTTTTGATTTGGCTCATAGATGTAGAAGTAATAAAAATGAAATAATATTTTCACAAGAAACATCTGTTCTAATTGGAATTAGTCAGAATAGAAGTGATCAGAATAAATTTTAGTTTTAAGGGAGTCTTTATGAAAGCCATTTATGCTTCATAGTGTCCATGTAGAAACTTGTAAACAAGTGAAGTCTTGTAATTAACATATTACTGGTTTCAATAGATTCTTATGGTAGTAGAAATAAAAGATTTGACACAAGATAAATTTTGGACTTTAGTGAACATTTCTCAGTTTGGATTCAAAGAATTATTACAGAATAATGAAAGAGAAAAAGACTATTTACAGGTATAATTTCTCTTCTTTTCCTTACTAATCAAATATTATTCTTCCTTAGAGAATATGTTAGCTTTAAAATTCTTATTTACTTATTATTTTATGAAGTATAGATTTTTTGAAAATAAAATAACACCACCATCGGGTATATTCAGTATAAAATATCCTGGATTTGTGGTCAATTAATCCTTAATGTACCATAAAAAATGGTTTTTCTCAGTTTAAAATGCTGTCTTTTTCCTTTAGTCTGGGTCATTTCATTGGCCACCAAAAACTCTGTCTGGCAAAAAGCAGGTCACTTTTCAATTCTCTGTCATCTATTCACAAAGCAGAATTAAACGATATCTATCAACTCCATTTTAAGCTTAAACTTTAACCAGAAATCTTTTAAAATTAGCTAATATTGTTGTTCAATGTCTTTACGCTTTTAAAAACTCCATATTTAAAAGTTCCATATACAGACAGGAATTTTCATTTGAAAATCAGTGAAAAATTTTACCACTTTCTCATGATATTAACTAAACCATGTTGTACGTGTGGTATTGCTTTTCTTTAGCAATACTAAAATTTACCAACATTTTTTCAAGCAGCACCGTTTCTGTCTGCTCCACCCATGATAAAACTGTCAATCAGCACAGAATAAATACTTACATTTATTACATCTCTATATTAGGCAAAATACTAAGTATCTATAATCTCATTTTCTGCTAAAAACTACATTCTGATTCAGATACTGTTATTCTCACTTTATCAATAAAGAACTTGGGAGACTCCAAGCCCTTCATTCAGAATACCATTTATTCATAGTTTGAATTTTTAAATGTCATTGAAAGAGACGCTCTCTGAAGTAATTACACAAGAAAAACAAATTACACAAGAAACACAAGTAATTACACAAGAAATACAAAAATTCCCTGCAAGAATTATTTAGATTAATATCCATGAATGATAGGAACTAAAACAATAAAGATATATTATTCTAGAATTTAATTGCTTGATGATTTTATAAGGAATAATAAAGTCATCTATAATGAGCCAAAGTCTTCAAGCAGACTATTTTCCAATCCCTAGAAAGGACTGGTTACCTTTTACAGGTTCCAAACGCTGAAGTTGTCAGTTGTCTAAATAACTAAACTATATCTGAGGAAATGTCAATTTGAATTGAATATATTTGGCCCATTATTATTTGGGAAAGGGAAAAGAAAGTAATTTTCTGGGAGGAAAGAATCTGCCATTCTGAATGAAGCTAACAGACAGTCTGTCTCAAAAAATTCACTTGCAGTTTTAGTTTTGACAACTGATCTCAAAAATAGTTTGATAGTGATATGAAAACTTGATTAGGCAGTTATTTTATATTTACTGAACTTAACTTCTGCATTTCAAAAGGTGCATTTCAAGTGTGACAGATGCAAATATTATAAAAATGCCAAAAGCCAGTTTAATATTTAATATATTGAGATCCTTCTTAATGAAAAAATCTGTAAGTAAACCCATTATTAAAATATGAAGTTATTGTACAATCTATTAAAATCTATATTGTTCTAATGCTCTGAAGTTAAAAAATGTTCCAACCATCAGATTCTTAAAAACAATCAGGTAAAGGACTAGTTCACCACTCACTCTCCTAAGCTCCCAGTACCACTAAATTCTGCTAATTTCTATAAAGATATAGAGATATTTCCTGAATATTGAAGAATTTTAAAGAAGCTGAATTATAAAATTATTCATCCCCTTATATTCATTTGAATGAGTATATAAGAATTAATACTGCAATAAAAAATGAACAAATATGTTTGATTGTGCATAATTTTTCTCTCTTTTACTTCCTTAGGAGGAAGGCATAGTCTTTTTTCCAAAAAATACTTTATAAATGAATAATAAAAAATTATTAAGAATCAAGCCAATACATCCAAGAAAATATTTTTATTCACTTTGCTGTAATACTTTAATGTAGGGTGAACCCTAAACTGTAAGAGAGAAGGAAGAGAAAGACTAAATACCTGGTGAGCATATAGCCCCATCCAGAAACAAGCACTTCCCAGAACACATTTTAGGAGAACTGGATTACTCCTGAATTTTAGTATTAATTCAGCTTCAGGCTTAAATTAATAGAATTCCTAGGAAGGAAAGACTCTCAAAGCCATAACATCAGATGTCAAGCTATATTATATTAACTATTTAAGAGAAGGGACCTCTCCCTTCTTTACCTATTCTTTTATCTCTTAGCATCTAACAGTTTCTAGCTCATAGTAGATATCCTAGAAGTGTTGATAAATAAAACTGAATAATTGAATTAATGGTAGTATTTCACTAAACTATGTTCTAAAGATAGAAACCTGAAATTTTAAGTCTAGATACTGGGATGCTTTAATAACTAATAATTCTAAATATAGCAGATTTTAAAAATGATATTAAGCAGTGTACTATGTGGTATAGTTTGAAAAGATTATGCTTTTGTTGTTCTTGTTTCTAATATGTTTATATTCATCATGTTTTAGAAGACATTATCCTTTGATACATCCATAAAGTTTAACATGAGTGTGAAATAATCACACAAACATTATTTTGAAATAAGGAACAAAACCAACTCTAGGCTATATACCAGCAGGAAGTGGAGCAGAATGGTAACTGGTTGAGAGATTAGTATTGTGCAGTCCAATTAATCACTCAACTACAAAAGTGAAAAAATACTTTGCATATGCAGGCTTTTTAAACAAAAATAACAATTTCCCCTTAACTGCAGCACCCCGCAGCCATTGACAAAGAACAATGGCTTAAACTATTTAAATAAGGAGTCAGGACACCAAACATCAGGCTCAGGATTATCCGGGAATAGAGGGTCCATGTAGGCTATGCTTCTTGCAGCTCTGAACAGTGTGTATCTTCCTATATTAATATCTAACTTGTGAAACTTAAATAACGTGCTAGGCCATCTGCCTCAGGACCCTGAAGGGATGGGATGACAATACTTAGATGGAAAAGCTGTTCTGAGCTGAATCCACTGATTGCAAGGGGAAGATAAATACCATCACCAACTACTAACATATGATTGATTACATGGTATGAGCTAGCACAGCCTCTCATTATTATAACAATGCAAATGGAAAAAATTTATTGTTTTCAAGTTTCTACATCAATTTGTAACATGATGCACGATGCCAACTTTGATTTATAGGCCCTCTCTAAAAAACTATTGGATTTTTAGAGTGGATTAAATAAATGTTTGCAACCCATTTAAAATTAGCAACAAAATAGTAGCAACACAACCAAACTAGATTCATGTTTTCCACTTTCAATCAAATGGAAATTTGTATGTTGTTAGGTTTTGTTATAGTTGTTATTTTTAGAGTGTATTAGCTTCCTAGAAAATTTGAGAAATCCACATTTCTTCTTTTATGAAATCTAAGATAAATTATGATTCATCCATTGTAAATTTATATGAACAAGCCCATGAATGAAATAAAGGAAGTGAGAGTCAATTTGCCTGAGGCATTTCAGAGAGAATGAGGAGCTGAGTAAAGTCCTGTGGAACTAAATGTGCTGACCTCAGATACATGGGCAATGGTGATTTTTCTTAGGGACGAAAATACAGAACACATGCTTGATCTCTGAGACCCAACCTAGTTTTGATAAAAATAATAACCAATATACACAGTGTGGGCTGTGAACCAGATTTTTCAGAGGCTAGGTGATACAAAAGGAATGACACCGCTGCTCAAGGACTAGTAAGGAGGACATGAGGGAAAAAGAGCTAAGGGGCTCAGTAATGGCCAAGGTGAAGTTATAAATAGTTCTGGCAGCTTACAGTCAAAAACCCACGCATGAAGGAAAAGAACTGAGCTCTTCTATTCTGTCATCCACACTTCTCACATTTATTGAGTTAGATTGCTTTGTTTGTGTAGATGTTTTATTTGCAAAATAGTGGCCCAAGTTATGGAACATCTGTTTAAAGACAGCATTTGCTCTCCTAACAGTTTATAAAATAAAACTGAATGCAATGACTCCTAATGTTTATGAAAGATACAGTAAAATATGAACTGTTATTCTTTCCAAGATATTCATCACCAGTGAAATACATGCTAGTCTACTTACTCAGGTTTCATCTATAGACTGTGAAGGATTAATTTCTTCACATTATTAATTCATATATTAGCAGTAGATAGATGATCACTAGTGTTCTGAGAGCTCTACCTGGGTTCATACTTTTAAGATTCAAGTATAGTTTTAGAAGTTAAATTGGATATGGAAAAAAAAAGCAATTCAGGGGTCCCTTCTGCCACCTTACCAAAGCATGGAATGGAATAGGCATTTCCACTGAATGATTTTAAGTATATGAATTGATTCGATTAATCCATTTCTCTAAGGAGGCAAGACATCACCTTTATTTCCAAGCTAATTCTATCCACAAATAAATAAAATGACTATAGCTTATGTCATTCCTGTGTAGTCTGTTCCCCATCAAAAATTGGGTATGAGATACAAATAAGGAATTAGGAAGATTCTTTATTTCTAAAAGTAGTAACCTAAAAAATAATCAAACTAATGATAAAACTGTATAGGATAAGTGTTTCCTATAAGATTAAAATGACGTGTCAGAAATTGTATAAGTATCTCATATAATGAGAATTATCAAAAAAAGAAAACAAAGCAAAAATAACTAAAGCTTTATGCTGGAAAACACTAAGTTTTAAAATCCATAATCACCACTTAATAGTTGGATAATATTTGGCAAACTTTAATTTACTGAAGTTCTAGGCTCTTTGCAGAAAAATAGAAATGAAAATATCTAATTTGAAAACTTAACATGAAGATTTGCTAAATTTCCCTTTTCCCTTCCCTCTAGGCTGTTGTTTAATCATACTATATGGAAAACTGAGAGGTATTAAAAATTATTGTAAGTTATCAAAAGTTCATTGAAAAGCAGACCTCCTACATACACATTACCTGTGAGGATCTCAGAAAAACATGTCTTAATTTGACATCATAAACTGACATTAATTAACATCATTAATCATCAGAGAAATGCAAATCAAAACACAATGAGATATCTCCTTACACTCGTTAGAATGGCTATTATCAAAAAGACAAGAACTAACAAGTGTTGGTGAGGATGCTGAGAAAAGGGAACCCTCCAACACTGGTGGTGGGACTGTAAACTGGTGCAGCCACTATGGAAAACAGTATGGAGGTTCATCAAAATTTAAAAATAGAGCTCCCATATGACCCAGCAATCCCAATTCTAGGTATTTATCCAAAGAAAATAATAATTCAAAAATTTATATATGAAAAAGATACTATAATCAAAAAGATGTATGCACCTGTATGTTAACTGCAGCATTAGTTTCAATAGCCAAGATACAGAAACAACCTAAGTGATCATCAACAGATGAATGGATAAACAAGATGTGGTGTATATATGTATGTGTGTGTGTATACAATATATAAACAACTTGAGACTCAGAATTATTATTTTCTGTATAAGGAAAGGCAAATTATTTACTCTCTTTGAACCTATTCCGTCAATACTTCTCTGAATTTCAACAAATACTTAATATTCAACAAAATAATGTGTGAGAAAGTGATCTAGGAACTTTAATGTGCTATGATCATTACAACAGTACCATTATTTACACAGTGTCATTTGTCAGCCACTATGTTAAAAGCATTAGATAACATCTCCATTATTATTATGAACTTATAAAATAAATGTTATTATAATTACTGTACAAATGAAAAAACTGAAGCACGGGATTATTATATCAGCCCACAGTAACACAATTGACCAGTTTTATAGACAGGACTGAACCCACCTTGCTGACTTGCAAAACCAGAAGTTTTATGTCAAATGCTACTTTGTCCCTGAAACAAAACTTATTATTCTATAATTCAATATTTAGTATCCATTTCTAAATAATAGATGTTTTTTATTCATAAGTAATAGATATGATTGAGTTCTAGGTCTTGTTGAGGACAAATGTATGTGAACTTATAACCTGTCCATGATTGATCTATCTGCTCATGGTCCTTTCTGATTCTGACTGGCAGGTACAAGGGAACAATGTATCTCACAAGGCTCTCATGTTGTATCATATTTTTAACCTTATGTATGGTCTTTACAAAAATCAATAAACTTTTACAAGGAATTTGACAAGTTGATGGATTTTAAAGCAGTTCCATATCTTCATGAATAGAAAAATATCTGTACTTGTTCATTCATATTCATATGCTGAACTATTTAATCGGCATGTAAGGGGGATAGATAAAAAGTTCTAGAAACAACATTGAAACATAAATGCAACACCAGCTCTCCACTGGGAGGAATTCACTTTGCTTACAAAGAACTTACTTCTTAAGAAGATTTCCTGAAGCAGGCAGTGGGCGCCAACAAAAAAGGCTGAAAGATACTCAGTGGGCAAGACATTCTCCATTTATTTTAGTCATACAAAGCCATTCTAATTTTTTAAATTCCTTATTCTATTTTTAGCTAACAGCAGCTACTCAGTGAGCTGAAAGTTTACTTTGTGTCCTGTTTCCTCTTAGAAACTCAAGGCCCCAGGAAATGCTGGGCCCATACATATGAAAACAGCCCCTGGAGGTAACAATAAAGTTTAGTTGGCTTTACCTCATTTATAATGATCCAGTGACAGTCAAAAGCAACCAAATTCGTCTCCACAACCTAGAACAGAAAACAAACAAGTTATCAGTCAGCATTAATCATGACAAACAAGCCAATCTAAATGGATATACTTGACAATTGGCAAAAAAATGTACCACATATTAGAAAAGTCTTTTTTATTCAGTGGAAATTGGAAAATCATTAGCTAAATGATGTAGAAGCATTTATATTCGAGGTATCAGTACACTGTAGACTTGCTAGTTATTTAAATACATAATTCATCAGAAGCCTAGAACAACATAGGTGTCAACCAAAAAAAAATAATATGAATAATACTGTATAATTCAAATCACTTTGATGATTTTCTGTTACCTATCTGAATATAAACACATATCCCTTCACCATCTGGCTCTAGCTCCATATTCCTCTGCAATTTCCCTGTATATTTGCATAGTGCTATTGCTTTAAAAACCAAACTGCTCTATGTTCCAAAAGCTTTGTACATATGCATTCTAAGGATATCCAATTGTAAAATTATCTGAATGTAAGGACTAAAAGCAATAAACATTCGATTAGCATTAGGTTATAAGTGGGTAATTTGGGTAGCTTTTAGATTGTTAACAACATGAACGGAAATAAAATATATGTAAAAGGAAAAGCAAATAATGTATAGGTAGCAATCTTGGCTGAATAACTTTGGATAAATAGATTCTAAATGGTCCTTGGCTTAAGTCAAAAAAGGGAAGCCTCGTGTATGTGTGTGTACATGTATGGACCCGTACTGAAAGTAGCTTTTGTATCAAAGTTTACATTCTATCCAGTCTTACCACACATATTCTAAGATATTTTCTTATGATTCATGCCATGGGGCATATGGGCATATAATAGGTGAGACTGTAAGATATTATTCTGATAATTTTAGCAACAATGCCTAAAGATTGGATTTTAAATGAAGATGCTTTCTAATAACCAGCAAGGAGTTGTAAGTGTGAACTGTATGTTGCTGGTTATTCTTTGTCCTACTAGAAATTACTACTGAAAGATGCATTGAATCATGAGAAATACAATTGGAAATACATTTCTTGTATGATTCAATGCTTTCTGAAAGTATATATAGTTATTTGCAGAATCTTTGCTTTTTTAAAATTTTGGTATTAAATTGTGTAGTATTTCAACATACATCATTTTGGTCTCTGGGACCTTGCTGAGGTATATAGATAATACATTATCATAGAAATGAGGATATGTTACCTATTTTTAAGTTATTACCATTATTATTATTTTTTGAAACGTGTGATCAACTTATAGGTGAAACAATGTAGAATGTATGATTCATGGAAGTTTTCATTTTTATCTTAAAAAACATGTTACACTAGTAATGGCAGCCCTTATTTCTAAGTTTATGATTATTTTTCTTTAATCATCTTAGACAAATCATCAGTAACTTATTACTAATAAAAAGGATTGGAAAAGAAGTGGGAACTCCATAAGAATTTAAAGGAATACAAACCAGAGACTCTGATAGAGGAAAATGATTATCTTGGGCAGCAGCATTTATGAAGTAAGAAGAGGTGAGACTTACAGTGTTAACTTACTGAGAATTGGTCTAGACCATAAAATTTACTCATCTTTCACACTCTCTGTTTTGAAATAACGTTTCAGGCAAAAGCATGAAACACTATAGAGGTATAGGCTCAATCTTGTGTTTCAGTGAGAAAGAAAGACAGCTAAGGCCATGATTCAACTAACTATACCACCCTCCTTTGCTTAGGGACAGCAGGGAAATAATCTTCCTTCACCCCATCTTTGGTTTTACTTATGAATACTAAAATATAAGACAGTTAGCAGTATAAATTTGGAACAAGGAAAAAATTATTAGCACATCACTGCAGATAAATAAACCATTTAGCACACGAGCTCAAGTTCATGGACCAGACCCCACTACCCCACTCGCAAAGTGTGGTATTGTGCTAACTTGTTTTAAAATAAGCCTCTGTTATGTTGAGACATTATGTTTTGGGTCAAATTATTAGAGAAATTTAGCCTATTTTTATCTAATGCAGTTTATTTCTGTTAGTCTTAGCTATGTACTTTTTCTAACCTTAATAAATTTTAACGGGCATACTGATAGTAGTTTTAAATTCTGTGATTTTATTAAGGCATGATTTCAAAACCATGCAATGCTTTCTGACCTTTTCATGAATATTGAACATTCAGGACTTTTTTTATGAGCCCATTTCTTTGGAGAAGGAAAACAAATTACACCAAAAAGGTACTTAAGATTGAAAAGGTAGATTTTTCATCTCTTTAATTATACACCAAACTATACATGTATGCACAACTAAAATCTTTGCATTACTGTGTCACCATATTATAAAGAAACTTTGAATTTTTCTATTGCTATGTTTTACACAGAGTTAATGCTTCACTCATTATCCAAGGAATTGTCATGAAAAGCAGAATATACTTTCCTTAGATTAAATTTAACATCTTCATGCTTAACCAAAGGAGTGGCTTGAGTTCTCTCATTTCATGGAATGTTACAAAAAGTGAGCAATGTGAAAAAGAGGCTAATTAAAAAGGTAACTGATATCTCTAATGGAAGGAGCATTTAACAAGGGACATGAAAAATGACAGAGTTCAGTATCCTAGATTTTGGAAGTCTAGTGGGCTCTGAGTTGAGTTCCTTCACTTAAATGATTAGTATAGGTATAGCAAAGATTTTATATAATTATATATATGTATATAATCTACTGCTATACATAAACATTTATATACATATATGTACAGAGAAGTAAAATTACAGTAGAGTTAAAAGAAAGCTAAAAAGGGAGAATGTTGTTAATGTTTTTCACATATTATCAAACTGAACTGATATATAGTAAACTAATATATAGTGAACATTCTTAGGAGAGACATATTTACATAAAAAAATTCTCAGTTACATGTTTGGATAACAAAAGCTAGCTAACTATTGTAAATCCTAAATCAGTTCATCTAATAATTCATATATTTTTTAGTAATATTAGTCCCTTTCCACTTGATACACTTCAGTCTACATAATGCCATTCTGAACTAGTGGTATCACTAAGTTGAAGGGCTGAACGACTTCAGATAAAGGAGTAAGAAGTGATTGTAAAGCATCCTAGCATTTTTTTAAACCATTGTATTTATTGCTTCATTAGAACTCAAATTGGGAAAACTGTTTCCTTTCTCCATCTTCCTTACCTAACTATTGCATCTCTTCTTTTAGCAGGAAACATATCTGAAGTCAATGAAAGGGTAAGTTAAGCAATTTGATTGAAATTTTCCCTTTTTTCAGTGAGAGCCTATTTTATATCTAAGCATATCATTGTTATAGTTGTTTATTCTCATTCCGTGGATCCTTATAAGTGTCTAGCAAGTTAGTAAACACTATTTTTTAATCAAAAATTTTTAGATTGCAGTGAAATATTGAAGGTCCTAAAAATAATATATATTTCATTACCAGAATGATAGGAAACACTGCCCAAAAGAGTACATTATGCTGGATCTAGCAAAAAAAAGTAGCAAGTCAACAAGAAGAAAAAATTCAACCCTAGGATGCACGGTTATCAAAATCAAAGAAAGGAAAAATGGATTGTTTTTGCTAATCTGTTTCTCCTCTCCCCCTTACCCCATGCTTCTCTCTTATCACTACACACGTGTACATTAATGTCAACACAGCATGATGCGTTCACATGGAGTTGCTGCCCCTTGATACAAAGTAATGTAGTTGAACCAAATTAGACTACCCTGCCTCCCAAGAAGCTGAGCTTACTTTAAGGAAATTGAGTAAAAAGGGGGAAAAATCAAGTCCCGTCAGGAAGACAAGCAAAGAGTAAGGACAGACCATCCATCACTGGCAGGAACTTGAGAAGTTCTGAATCTTCAGAAAAGCCTGACAATTTACCACCATGTCTTCCATCATTCATTCTCACATCTTTGGATGTGCTAAATATAAGACAATTGGAACTGGAAGCAAAGAAACTGCCAGCGCGTGTATTTCACTGGTAATAAATGGGGAACAGTTCCTACTAGCACAAAGGACAATTTAATTGACTAAACAATAACAGCAACATGCTGTTTTTTACTCAGCCTGTGGCTGGACTAAATTAAGCTTGTTCCCTTTGCAGGACATACTAAACACTACACATTTTTGCAAAAGGTGCCAGTGCTCTGAGCACCTACGACAGCAAAGATATCAGGTGTCACTTCTGATTCCTGCCCATTCCAAATTGTCAGATGGGTATCATGAGTGGCCTGCCTGAGGAAGGACACCAGCAGCTATTCTGGAACAAATGGCCAGAGAAATATAAGAGCTACTCCTTTCCTGGCTCCTTGGCTACAGCAACTCTGTAACTTGTCTCAGTCTTTTCTAGGACTGTATGACTGATAGAAGGGACACAACTTCCACTAACATTTGTAAGCATTCGGTAGCCAAATATATTTAGAAATGCTAGGTTAAGCAAAGTTAAAGAGATGTCATTACTGCATTACTCCTCAAAGCTTTTCACATATCAGTACTGAAATACAGTTAACATAAAAGACATTAATAAATAATATTTTTTCATTTATTAATCTTTTCAGATATGTGGCTTCAGACTTAGGGGCATGAGCTCTAAAGCTAGAGTCAAAGCCTCCATTCTTTTACAGTGTGGCTTTGAATGAACTATCAACCCTGTAAACCTCAGTTTCTTAGTCACTAGGTCCAATGACAGTGCCTACATAATAGAATCATAACGAAGATTAAATGCATAATGGCACATGGTAAACTCCCAATAAATACGATATCCTCATGTTTTAGTTAGGAGGCTTTATGGAACTCCAGGAATACAGAATATTCCAAATGGATTTGACCATGGAATCAATTTTTCCTACTACAAATCTCATAGGATTAGTAGTTTTGGGGAGATGTAGACTAGAATCAATGCTAATTGAGCCATACATTCTAAAAGTTCTAAAACTTTATTGAATCATCAAGAGGAATTTTGTAATTTTAAAATCCGGGCCTTATAATAATCCTACAGAAAGCACAGCCAACAGAGGAAAATTTCCACGAACAAAAACAAATATGTGGAAAAATTAAATAGGACAAAACAAAACCCCTATACTCTTCTG
>JAVSCE010019753.1:0-54812 GCA_032199065.1 Smutsia gigantea | reverse complement strand
CATCTAATCTGCTTTTAAAACCTTCCATTTTATGTTTCAGTTCAGATGGTGTATTTTTCAAAGTTTCTATCTCTTTCTTGAATTCCTCCCTGACATTTTGAATTATTTTCTGTAGCTTCATGGGCATGTTTATGATTTTTATTTTGAAATCTTTATCAGGAAGATTGGTGATTTCAGTTTCACTGAGCCCTCTTTCTGGTGTTTGAGGGTTTTTTGGTTGTGCCAGGTTCTTTTGCCATTTCATATTCCTAATGATTACTATGGAATAGTAACTTAGTGTAAGCAGCACCCTCTAATGCCCAGAAGCTCTACTCTGTGGAGCTGCCCAGCCCCTGGAGAGATGGGGGGGGTCACAGGCATGTGGCCCCAGTGCCTGCTGGGAGGAAAGTGCTCTTTCCTGCTTCCTGGCTTCAGTGCTTGCCTCCACTGCCAGGGCCAGTGAGCCAAGTGCACAGGGAGGAGACTCTGTGTTTTGTCCTTGTAGCTGCCGTATGCGAGGCCATCTCTGGCTGGCCTGAGATGGCCTCGCATACGGCAGCTGGCCGGGAGGAAGGAGTGGCAGGCTGCATATCGCAGTGGGGAACCTTGGCATTGTGTTGCCAGACAGGGGCATGGAATGTGTGGAGCTCCTGAAAGTTTCCAGCCTCTGGGCTGAGTTTGCTGGGATGATTTTTCCCACCTCTCCTTTCTCCTGAGCAGCGAGCTCTGTGTAATTCTTTCCCCTTTAGAAGCCCTTTCATGGTTGGGAAGTCTTTCAAAGTGCCCACCTTTCCTTTGTCCCAGAGCTGCTTTTTGTGTGTACCCATTCTCCACAAGTGGCTGGGATCTTAGTCTTTCCGAGTATTCTGCCTATGTTTGCTTTCCAACTGCTCTAATCATCAGAGCACCATGTAATGTGGGTTCGTTCTCCTGGAATTGATCTCCAGGATGTGTATTCAGCAGTCCTGAGCTTCTACTCCCTTTCTGCTCTGTTTCTCTTCCTCTCGCTGGTTAGCTGTGGTGGGGGGAGGGTTTGGGTCCCACCAGATCACGGCTTTGCTACTTTACCCTTTTCCATGAGGTCTTCACTTTTCCCCAGATGTAGGCCATCTGTTGCTGTCTTCTTTCTGGTTGCTTTTTCAGGATTAGTTGTGTTTGCTGTATTTTTGCATTATACGTGGTTTTTGGAGGAGGTTTCTGCCTCATTTCTCGCACTGCCATCTCATTTATTCTACTCAACATATATTTTTATAGATGATCCAAATTCATTAGTTGTCAGGGAAATTTAAATTAAAAAACAAAAATGAGGTACTACTATATACACACCAGAATTGCTGAAAATAAGGATCATGATACCAAGTCTTGGCTATGATGGTAAGCAATGGGAACCATGATACACTATGATGGTAGTGCAAATTATTACAACTGTTTTGAAAACTGTTTGGCATTATCTTTAAAATTCAACCTATGTATGCCAATGGTCTAGTGGACAAATAAAGTGAATTAAATTTGAGTGTGATTAAAGGACTACTGTTACACACAAGTACGTTGGACATATCTTAACAAACAAGTTGATGAGAATAATATATAATCCCACTTACAAAAAATTTTAAATTAGATGAAAGTATTTGATGGCATTTGTAACTAAGATAATAGTTACCTTGAAGGGGATTAGTTATGAAAGGATACATGCAAGGTTTCTTCAGTATTGGCGATGATTCACTTCTTAATTTGTGGATGTTTACAAAAGTTTTCTTACTTTGGCATAATTCACTGATTTTTATATATAAGTTTATGCACTTTCTATACGTACATTCTTAGTTTAATGAAAACATATTTTTAATACAAAGGATCTAATTGGAAACTGTGTACAAACATAGGACTTGTCAACCAGTGAACTTTATTGTGGGTGCCTAGACAGTGGGTGGCTCTTTTTAGTCATGGAAAACCCAGATGTCAAAGAATGAATATACCTGTTTGAGGAGAATTTGAATGAAAAAGAATTTATAACTATTGTCAAAACCCACAAGTATGTCAGGTAGATGTGGTGGCTCCAGAATTTGCATGCTGGAAGGTATATGCCAGAATTGGAGGCTTAGTCATTAAGAACATTTACCTTGCTCCACTGTGAGTGAAGGGGTCAGGACATAGAAAAAGAGACCCAAAGGGAAGGTAGACATGGTAGTGCTATATGTCAAGACTGCCCCAGAGAAACAGGGGAGATGTGAAGATATATATCAAATGAGTCTAACACAAAAACAATTCATGGTTGTAAGATATTTAACTCATTCATTCACTCATTTCTTCTTTCACTTATTGAAAGATAGTTCCTCAACTTAGGAATAGACCTTCTGATTGAAAAAGTTTGTGAATGACCACTATCATTTTACATATGTGTGAAGATATTGTAAGATAGGCTATTTTAATGAATGTTAAAAAATGAAAACAGGTAATGACTTAACATGGAGAGAAATATTTTATTTGAAAAAGGAGGTATACTAGAAACCCACTTTATACAAGTGAAACTTGTGGAAACCATCCACAGTGATAAAACCTCCCATTACCATGGTGTGGCAGATGTGCAGGAGGTAGGAGCCATGGCAGTAAAAGAAGTCTGGCTTTTTCCATGTTTTCCTTTTCACACACACCTGAGACTTGGTAGCTGCCTCTTTGCAGTGGTCTACTGCCCCCATTTTAAATTAAAAGCACAAAGTAAAGGAACACTACCCATATTAAGATCTGTAAGATGATGAAAAGTATTCATCTTCCTGTGTGGTCTACCTCTTTTTCATCTTTCTGAACCCCTAGAAATACCTACCTTACTGCATTTTATATTTATTATTACTTTGTCTTTAAAAAACTAAAGTTATCACAAGTGTTTCTTTAAACAACATACTGTTAAGATTGTCTTGCTTTTGAGCTTCATGAAAATGATATGAAATGATATCATATTGTATGTAGTTTTCAGTGACTTGGTTTTTTTAATGTGATTTTTTTTCTTGGGATTCATCCATGTTTCACAGATTGCTTTTGTTCATTTTTGTATAATGTTACATTGTGTGCATATATCATAATTTATCTCTTCTCCTATAGATGAATGTTTGAGTTGTTTCCATTTTTATGTAATATACACTACTGCAATGAGCATGTTTATACATGTTTCTGGATGACCATGTGGACATCTAAGGCATATACCTATAGCTATGACAGGCAGTGGCCAAAAGTGAAATGAGCTTTTGGTCACAGCAAATTTGTGAGAAGGAAGGAGGTTTCACAAAATACCAAGATAGACTGATGAAATTTACAAGGATAAGATGAATATTTTTGTTTTTCTGAAGGAATGGGAGCATAGTGACACATGAAAGGGAAAGGAGCTAATATAATGGGTTATCCTACTGTGCAAAATAGTGTAATAATTACTTTAAAAATAAAACATACATATACTGTATGATTTCCCTACAAACAAAATACCAGGACCAGACAGCTTCATTGGTATATTTTACCAAAGATTCAAAAAAGAACTTATACCAATTCTTCTTAAACTCTTCAAGAAAACAGAAGAGGAAGGAACACTTCCAAATTCATTTACGAGGCTGACAATTCTCCATTATGAAAACCAGACAAGGACAACACAAGAAAAGAAAATTGCAGGCCAATATCCCTGATGAATGTAGCTACAAAAAATCCTCAGCAAAATATTTGCAAACCAAATTCAGCAATATATTAAAAAGATCATGCAAATGCAAATCAAAACCACAATGAAATGTCACCACACCTGTTAGAATGGCTATTAAAGAAAATACAAGAATATAACAAATGTTAACAAAGCCGTGGAGAAAAGGGAACCCTTGTGCATTATTTGTGGGAATATAAATTGGTGCAGCCACTATGGAAAACAGTATGGAGGTTCCTCAAAAAATCAAAAGTAGTACTACCATATTATCTAGTAATTCCATCTCTGAGTATTTATATGAAGAAAATAAAAACACTAATGAAAAAATTTCTGCACCTTATGTTCATTGTAGCATTATTTACAATAGCCAAGATACAGAAAAAACCTAAGTGTAGATGAACGGATAAAAAAAAGTGTAGTATATATACACAAGGAATTATTTTTCAGCCATAAAAAAGAATGAAATAGACACTTGTGATAACCTGGATGGAATTCGATAACATTATTATGTTAAGTGAAATAAGTCCAAGAAAGACAAAAACCACATAAGGTCACTTATATGTGAGTCCTAAAACAACAAAAAAATAGGCTCATAAGTACATAGAACAGATTGGTGGTTGGCAGAGGTGGGGGCTGGAAATGGGCAAAATGGGTGAAGGGTGTCTAAAGGTACAGAGTTCCATTTCCAAAATAAATAAGGCATGAGGCTGTAATATACAGCATGACAACTATAGTTAATAATACTGTATTGCATGTTGGAAAATTACTAAGAGAGTAAATAAAAGTTCTCATCACAAGAAAAACATTCTGTATGTGAAGGATTTTAACTAAACTTATTATGGTGATCTTTGTTCAATATGCACAAATATCAAGTCAGTAGGTAATACAACTGAAACTAATGTAATGTTGTATATCAATTTTATCTCAGTGAAAAAGAATATTACTACATGATCCTGCAATTCCACTACTAGGTATATAGCCAAAAGAATTGAAAGCAGGAGCTCAAATAAATATTTGTACACCAGTGTTCATAACAGCATTATTTACAAAAGTCAAAAGGTTAAAGCAAACAAAGTGTCCATCAATGGATGAATGGATAACCAAATGTGGTATATACATACAATAGAATATTATTCAGCCTTTAAAAATGAAAGAAATTCTGGCACATGCTATGACATAGATGAATCTTGATGATATTATGGTAAATGTAATAAGCCAGACACAAAAGAACAAATATTATGATTCCTCTTATATAAGGTAATCAGAATAGTAAAATTCATAGAGACAGAGAATAGAAGGGCACCAATGCTGAGGAGAGACCACCGAGGAGTTATTGTTTCATGGGTTCCCCGTATGTGTCTGGGGAAACAAAAAACTTCTGGAAATGGCGGTGATTGTAGCACAACAGTGTTTATGTGCTTGATGTCACTGAACTGTACACTAGAAAATGGTTAAAATTGTAAGTTTCATGTTATGTATACTTTACCACAATAAAAAAGTGATGAGTTACATAACATGAAAATATCTCTAATTTATAACCGTAAATATGACCGTCAGTAGTTTCAGTTGTTATTATTATTTACCATTAATGTGATTGAAATTGAGTATGAGAGTACAGTTTGTAAAAAAGTATAACTAAATATGTATGTTCATAAAAAATGTTAGATTTCCTTATAAGGAGCTATGACTAGAATAATGTTTCTAGTTGCATTTGCTTGCATGCACTTGTTTGCACACACATATAACCAAACTCAAAAACATAACCCGAAGATCAATTCAGTGAAAAAAATGTCAAATTTATTCTTACCTATTACTTATTGATAAACCAGGAATATCTAAGGCGATAGTGGCATGGCTAAACATATTTATTTTTGTCTATGTCAGATAATATAATTCAATCAAGGAGAATAAAACTCTGTTTCCTTTTTAAGCATATTGCCATTTAATACTGCCAAGGCCAAAAACTCTTTTCCTTACTTCTGCATTGAACTCTGTTATTTTGCATAAGGCATGCTTAGTACTAATCATTAATTTTTACCAAGTGGAATATAATTTGGGCTACTTTTGTCAATAGTTCACCACTCTCCACATTTCATTAGGTAATTTCTTTGTCATCACTTGTGTCCGTCCCAGTCAGCCCCGTCAATGAATATCACAAAGAACTTGTTTACTCTCTTTTCCAAATCATTAATAAAATTAAATAAAACCAAGCTGAGCAAAGAACTCTTTGGCAGCATGTAAGATACCAAACCTGAAATGAACATAGAACCATTTATCATTTTTCTACTCACAGACTTTCATCTAGTGTACAAGCCATTTGATGCTACTTTTAGGTATGACAATTGGGCTAATTTTGTTAGTTGCCTTTTGTGATATTTTAAGTTCCCATCTCATTTAATACGATAATTTTCTCAGGATAGGGCTTTGCAAAGTAGCAGTGCAGGGGAAAAGTAATGGTCCATTTTAGCAAGGCTGTCATCTTTCTGTGCTAAGTAAATCCATTATAGACAGGCTAAACTTTGAAGGAGTTCAGACATCCTACACGGACACTGGACTTCCTTAGACCAAATATGATAGATCATTTGATGTAAAAATAAGGACATCATAGAGGTAGGTATAGGGAGAGGGGCCACAGTCATGGAAGAGTACATTTTGATTAGGCACTTTTAGGTGTGAAGTAGTTGGCCGATCAGTGTTGACTAATAGAATTTTCTGACAATGAAAAATTCTATAATCTGTGCTGCCCAATAAAGTAGGCACTACCACCTGTGACTTTCAAACCCTTAACATGGGGCTAGTGCAACTGAAGAAGTAATTTTTTTATTTTATTTACCTATAACTTTAATTAAAATAGCCATTGTGGTTAGTGGCTACCACATTGGACAGCACAATTCTAGAGCTGTGAGGCAGCTACACTGGAAAGCAGAGAGGAGAAAGCAAGAGCTTTCTACGCAAGGATAGCTCTGATTTCGACCTTAGAATAAGGGCAGCCAGGTAGAGCTCTTTAGCTCTCTTCTTGCAGAGCACAACCGGAGTCATCAAGTGAAATGAGGCAAGCACTCACTTGTCCACACAGCAATTAAGTGCAACTTTCTTTGTTTCCAACTCATCAGAAACTAAAACATGGCAAATGGAACAAAAGAGGATGAGGATTTCTCCTCAAGTAATAGTTTAAAATATGCTTATCTTAAGGGTTCCTCACTGCACTCATTTGCACGAACCTACTAAAATTTTAATTATATTTGAAAATATCTGGGCCACTATGCCATTCTCTAGTTGCATTCATTCATTTGTGAGGATTTATTAAAAATTGTTAATTAATAGTCACTAAGTTGACTTTGATTACTGCTTTTAAGAGGTGTTTGTTTTTTACCATTTAATGGTAACTTCTACATATTTTCTAATAATTTAAATTAATTTCTTATTTCCTTTCTCTGGTCCAATTCCTTTCTTGATCACTGTACCTGTGATGCTATGATACCATCTAGAGCTTCTCAAAAACAGCAGATTCTTTATGTTTTTTGTCAGTGGAGTACAGTAGGTGTTACAGCCATGAGTTATGAAAGATTTTTTTGCCCAACCAAAAGTTTTACATAAAAACTCATGGTAAATGATTGCAGTTGTTAATTGGAGAATCAGTCTCTTTCCATAAGGGATAATCTTAGTATTTTTGTTTCAGGCTAGAAAATAGAACTTACATGAAATTAAATGATAATGAATAGTAAATTAGGTTTTTATCTAATCATTTCTGCTATGTAAATTTTATGACTTTATGATTCTATAAACATGCACATGCAGTTTTATATGTTTATAAATTGTCTTTTCTTTTGGATAAACAGCTAGGAGCAGAATTTCTAGGTCATACAATGAGTGTATGTTTACACTTATGAGAAATTGCCAAATTGATTTCCAAAATGGCTATATTATTTTTCATTCTTGTGACCAGTGTATGAGAGTTTCTGTGTCCTCGGCAATACTTGATGTTGTCAGCTTTTTATTTTATCCAGTAAATATATTGTGATGCCTCACTGTGGATTTAACTTGCATTTCCATGTGACTAATGATAAGCGTCTTTCATGTGGTTATATGCTATCAGATTTTCTTCAATGAAGTGTCTGTTCAAAGCTTTTGCCAACTTTTTAACATGGTTGTTTGTTTTCTTATTAAATTATAAGAGTTCTTCATGTAGTATAGATACAAGTTTTCTTAAATATGTGTTTTCAAATATTTTCGCCTAGTCTGTAGCTTGTCTTTATTTCCTTAATAGTGTCTTTTGAAGAGCAGATATAATTTTGGCGTTGTCCAATTTATCAAATTTTTATGGGTGGTGATTTTTCTAATAAAAATCTTCCCCTACTCCAAAATCACAAAGATTTTCTCTTATGTTTTCTTTGAAAACTTTTGGGTTTTACCTCAAAATATATTATCTATTTTAAGTTAATTTGTAAATATGTTATAAAACCCTAGGTTCTTTTATTTTTTAAATGTATGCCCAATTGTTTCAGCACCATTTTTGAAAAGGTTATTCTTTACCCATTAAATTACCTTCTCATTATGTAGTATCCACCTTTATCTCTAGTAATTCAGAACCTTGTTCTGAAGTTTATTTTGCCTGATATTAATAGAAAAAGTCCACCTTTTTCTTTAAATTAGCATTTTTAATATGTTTTAATCCTTTTACTTTTAACTTATCCCTGTCTTTATACTTAAAGAGAGTTTCTTACAGACAACATATAGTCAGGTTTTCTTTATTATACAATTCTGAAAATCTTTATCTTTCAATTGGGGCTAATTAGAAAATTTATTTATTACATAATTATTGGTATCATTGGATAAATTTGCTGTTTGGCTAGTTGTTTTCTATTTGTCCCTTCTGTTCTTTGTATTTCTATCTTCTTTTGAATTGAGTATGTTTAAAAATAATTTCATTTCTCTTCACCATTAGCTAATGTTACACTATTTTTTTTTTCTTTTTAAGTGGTTATCTCCAAGGGCTTATAATAAAATTTTTATATTATCACAGTACTACTTTCAAATAACAATATATTAGTACATAAATAGCATGAGAACCTGAAAACAGTATAGTTCCAAATCCACTGTTCCATCCTTGGTGATGTCGTCACATATGTTAATATTATATATGGTTTAGACTACGTAATACATTGTCACAATTTTTGCTTTAGTCAAATGTCTTTTAAGGTGATTAAAAGTAATAAAAAGTATCTTTTACATTTACTTTCACTTGTATAATTATCAGTGATCTTCACTTCATTGTGTAGATTCAATTCCAATGGGGTATCATTCTTACTCTGCCTGAAGACTTTCCTTTAACATTTCTTAAAATGCAGTTCTGCTGGAAATGAATACTTTAAATTTTGTTTAGCTGTTAAAAAGTGTGTTTATTTTGCCCTAATTTTTAAGAAGTATTTTTCCTGGGAACAGTATTATGGGTTGACAATCTTTTTTTTTTTTTTCCTGTCAGTACTTTAAAGATGTCATGCCATTTCCCTCTGATTTGCATAGCAGAGATATACATCCTGCTTGTGTTTCTTTGGGATCTTACATCTGTGATTGATGTCTTCAAACATTTTAGAGAAATTTGTGTCCATATCTCTTTTCCTCTAGGACTTCAATTTCAATAATGTTACAGCATTCAATATTTCTCCACAGTTTTTGAATCCCCTTGTCTTCAAGTTTTCTCATCCATGAATATGACATCTCTCTCCATTTATTTGGGCCTCTGATTTCTTCAACCAATATTTTTCAGTTTTCAATATACATATCTTATACCTCACTTATCAGATTTTCCCCTAGACTTCCATTGAATACCTAGGTATTTAATATTTTCTGATGCCATTAGATATGTTTTCTCTCTCTCTTCCTTCTCTCTCCTCATTCTCTGTCTTTGTCTCTGTCTTGGCTCTTTTTATCTATAAGTTTGAATAATTTCTGTTGACATATCTTCAGGGTTACTGTTCATTCCTCAGCTTTGTCAGATCTACTGATGAGCTCATCCAAGGAATACTCCATCTCTGATATTATGTTCATTTATAGCATTTCCATTTGATCTTTCATGTATTTTCCATTTCTATGCTGAAATTCCCCTACTTAGTCATTCATGTTGTTCTCCTTTTATTATATCAATCCACTTATTACTGTTATTTCAAAGTCTCTGTTTCACAGTTTCAACATCTGGGTCGTCTCTGAGCCTGGTTCTCTTGATTGCATTATTGCTTAACAATGAATTTGCTTTTCTGGGTCTGATACTTTTTATAATGAATTCCAGATGTCATATGTATAAGAGAAGGCGCAGAGAGAAATAGTATTTATTCTAGGAAACAGGCACATCTCTTCTATCAGGCTTTTAGTTCGGGCTTGAATCGATCCAGTCAAGAGCTGGACTAAGTTTGAGTTGTATTTGCCCTATCATTATATTCTATGCACCGTAGTCCCCACATCCGTCAGCAAGTGGGCTGCTGTAGCCCTGTACTTAAAGTGCAGTAACGGTGTGGGGTGGTGTGAGTTCCTCACGGTTGTGTTCTACCTTCAGCTTTCCGCTATCCGTGTGTGTGTACCCCTGTCCCTTCCCTACTGGTAGATTGCTGTTGCTTGGTAGCCAGCGTTAGGCTCACTGGAGGCATAAAGGCCTCCCAGTTGTTGTGCTCTCTTCTCAGGCTGAGCTCGACACTCTGCCATTGGGTCCTGGGGGTAGCGCTCCATTACTGTTCCAACTCTTAACCCACCCCTTTGGCAGCCAAATTCTGCCTTGTGTCTGTGTTTAGTCTTGGACAAAAATTTTATATTTTCCCTCAAAATTAGAAGGCCTCTGCTTATATCATTATAGGTGCTTTAGGACCAAGACCATTTCTTGAATTTACCCCAGAATGATAGTATTTTTATTCTCACCTCTGGTTTTTCCAGAACAAGATATTAGCTCAAACTTGTCTTTTACAGTTTGTTAGGGGTCAGGTGATGTGTTTGTGCTGCCCATCTGGTTGCTGCCCACCTCTTCCTTCTGTTCTCTGCCCTAAGTGGGGTAGTTCCTTTGCCTTGTGTCTCTTTGAAGAGGCTGTTGTTCTTTGGAATTCAGGTTTCCTGTGTGTAGATAAAGGAGGTCTCTTGTAATGGCATTCTGAGATAATATATTCACTGTAAAACCTCAACTCTCAGATGAACTCACAAAGTGTTGTGATATTTTAGTTTTCTGTCTGGTTTCTTATAGTTAGTGTGAGAGTGATGTTGTTTGTAGATTTCTGAATCCTAAACAGAAGTAGATTCTGTATGATTCTAAATAGCTACGTTTTGAGTTAAAATTGTTTAAGGCACATGCAAATTAAAAGGAATCTTATGAAAATAATGACTACAGTAGTAATGAAGGTGACAGTAACAATAACATTGGTAAAGCCTGCAAACGTATCCTAGCCATATGCCTCAAGTACTTAAAAATGTTTTCTTCTTCATCAATAGGTAGAAATTCACTTTAGCACATCTCTTCCTGTTGCCAGTTTATGCAAGGAATCTTAGTCTTAACCATAAATATAACTCAGTCTCCAATCACTTGAAATGTTTTTCTGAGGAAATGATGACTCAGTGAAGCCAAATCCATCACACCTCCCTCTCCCTAGAGTGGTGCCTGTGTGTGTGTGGGTGCACATGGAGAGGGTGTGTCTGGCTCATGGCCCCTCTGGGGTTTCCTGTGATGGTCATGGTGTGCTTCCCTGCAGCCGGCTCTTGTCTTATGCTGACCTATGCCATGGCCTTCAGCCATCAGAACCAAACCCTCTGACTCCTTCTTCTCCCTTACCAGATCCCTGTAAACCTGCCAGTCCTCTGTCAGCATTTCATGTTTCCCTGCCCACTATTTTCCCTGCAGGTGACCAAGGTGAGGCTTGGGACGGTTAGCCAAGGCCTCTCAGCCCTTGCCGCTCTGTTGTCTGGCCACACCGGGGAGGCGGGACTTTGGTAAAACAATTAGTATGTCCCTCTGACTATTCCAAAGGAAAAAAAGGCACAAGTTTTCTCTGCTGTCAGGTTACAGAACAAACTGAGATATCTTTTTCTCTCTCTCTCCCTTATCTTAACCAAGGATAAGGAGGCCAGACTTCAAGATGCTGAAAGGACATCTCCTATTTTTCATATAACTGTTCTCCTGTACCAGTTCTCTCATTTTCCCACACGTCCTGTTGATTATTTTGAAAAGAAATATTTCTTTTGAATATATGTAAAGAAACACTTATTTTGAAAAGAAAACCAGCTTTTGTATTATCATGTATTCTTACTTTTGTGTGTGTGTCTGTGAAATTTTATGCTTTCCCTCCTGCTATTTCAGGTCAAACTTTTGAGATTCAGCATAACTCAAGCACCTTATTTTCAAAAATACATGCTTAAGCAACATTCAGCAGCTCAGTAGATTTTTTCAGGCTGTGTCTTTCTCCCTGAGAAGACTGTTACTTTCAAGAAGTTACTTGAAATGAGAGGGGGATAGTAACAGATACATGGCAGTACAGGGAATGAAGTTGGAAGGAGACTTTACTTAATATCCCAAATAGTTTACTATCAATCCTGCTAATAATTTTTCAGTATAGCTATCCCTTCTGTCTTGTAAAGATTATTTCATTTCATAAAAAAACTCATTATGCAACTTATGTTATTTTGGAGACGTAATTAAGTAGCTCACATAAGGGAGAAAGAAGTACACCAACATTTTCATTTTACAGGTGACAATACCGAGATTTGAATATGAGATTAATGTGAATAAGAAAATGGTGCTTGTCAGTGGCAGAATCAGAATTAGAACCCAAGATTCCATATGCTTTCTTTGCTCTGCATTAATCAGTTCAGTGTCAGGTAGATCTACTTTAATTTGAATAAAGTTATTAGTCAGTTTGGAGATAGGCATAGAATTCAGTGTGACTTTCACAAATTAGCTATGTGATCCCTGAAAGATATAAATAATTGTCAGGTACTAAATAATATGATATGAATAAATTATACAGATGGGAAATACATTTCTAGGCATTATTGCTTTGACTGTGTGCTTAAAGTGAGTCAGCAAAAGTACTCTTATTCAAGCAACTAACTTGATTCTAGGATATATTAACTGTCAAGAAATGTTTAGAAAGTAATCCTCCCCAAATTCTCAACACCTACTTGAACACAGCTTCTATGTTTTTATAGTGTGTACTACAAGGAGAATGACAATGGAGTGAGGGTGGCTTAGTGAAGAGCAGAAAAAAATGGAAGGGTTACTGAGGAGAGATGGCATTGATAGATTTTGACTAGAGAAAATGATGCCGAAGGCAAACTTAATTAGCCCTTTTGAAGTTAGCATCCTTTTAAAATGGGGACAGTAGATTTTAACAAGTTTGACTTCGTAGCATTTAAAATATATAAAAGAATGCATGTGGAAACAGATGTAGGTTATGATGCAGAACATTAACAAGAAAGTATGTGAACCCTACTTAAAAACTGTAACCATAAATTGTTTAGTTTTTCTTGCTGTTGGTCTTTTAAAAATCATGTCATGTTGTATGCAATCTTATGAGATTTACTCAGTGCTTTCGTTGAATCCATATTATTACATATAGCTGTAGTTCATAATTTTTTCATGATTGTATAATAATTCCAACAGTAATATTGCACAATTTTTTTTCACCCTTCTGTGGATGAACATTTGACTTTTTCCCACTTAGGAATAGGAACATTTTTATACCTGTGTGCAAGTTCACATGTACAAAACTTCCTAGAAGTGGAATTGCTGGGTGGTAATTGCTTTGTCTGTTGAGCTTTGTGAGGTGGTGCCTAATTGTTCTATAGTGAAGGTATGACAAACTCCCACCACAAGAAGTCTCCTTTATCCACCTCCTCTCCTTATGAGGGCTTTTGTTAATTTATTTTTGACTCCTCAGATGTGTTAATATTCTCCTCATTTAATGCTTTTTGCATCTTCGTAGAAGTTTTTCTTTCATGTTTAACTTTTTAACTGTTTTATTTTGTATATGTATTGCATACTATATTCTTGCAATAAATTAAGTTAGAAATAAGTAAATGTTTTTCCAAATTGTCCCAATCTCCAAAAATTTTCCCAAATGTTTACTGAAAGCAATTCACATGTAAGTGGACCTATTCATTTCAAACCCATGTCGTTCAAGGGTCAACTCTATTATAACTCTCACAATTATTGTTATTATTTATTTTTAAATATTAGATTATATTTTAAAGAGTTTTTTTATTTAAATTTTTAAAAGTTTACCCACTTTTTACTATTTCTGGTGTTCTTCAGGTTTTTTTTTGTTTTGTTTTTGTACATTCATATTTCCATCTGGTATTTTCTTCTGCTTGCAGGATTTTCTTTAACATTTCTTATATTACAGGTTTGCTTGTGATGAATTATTTTGGCTTTTGCATATATGAAAATGTTTTTATTTTGCTTTAACATTTGAAATATATTTTTGTTACATTATGTGTTTTTTTTCATTACCTTAAAGATATTAATCCACAGTCTCTCAGCTTACATTGTTCCTAAAAAGAAATCTGCTGTTACTCTCGCTAGGAATATACCTAACACAAGCATTATTACTTGTCAAAGCTGTGTAGGCACGTAAAGAATAAGATATCACACATAGAAATCAGAAGACTCAATGGACATGAGAAACATGCACAACCTCACATAGTAGAATATCAAACAAATTAAAATGGTAAAGTATCAGATTAAGAATGAAAAGAAATCACATTTGCAAATTCTAACAGTAAACTGCAACTGTATGGACTGACATCAGATTGTAAAAGAACTAAATAGAAATTTCAGACATAAAAATACAATAATCAAAATGAAGAACTCAGTGGATGGTCTTAGCAGCACCATGGTACAGCCAAAGAAAGCATTAGTGAACTGGACAATAGTTAGTAAGGAATTATGGAGACTGCAGGTAGAAAGACAAAAAGATGGAACATAGATAAAAATGTAGAAAATACATTTTGTTTATTTTTTTTGCATAAAAGTGAAGTTTTAGAACACCAGGAGTAAAAAGAATAAGGAAGAAAGTGAAATCACGTATTAAGGCAATTACCACAGCGTGAATATACAATTTCGTTTCAGTTAATTGCACCCTAGGAACCAGCTCTGACAGCTCTCAGTTTTTCTCCTGCAGTGTCTCATTGTCAGTACAAGGAGGAAAAGTCGATTGCAGTTCTCATCCATGTGGCAAGGGCAATGGCCAGAATGTGACATTAATACTACAGATTCACAACAAAGGAAAGATTAAGATAGCCTCTGCATAAAGACAATCAAGAAACTCAGATTATATGGAACAAAGAGGAACTTAAAAACCAATGAAATTAGCTGTGGATGAACAAAGCTAAGTGGTGATGCTATTGAAGTAATGTATAATCAACTTAAAATATTTCCAAGAACATTGTTGCACTCTCCCAGGAGTGTTCATAGCCTGTCTCTTTTTTCTGGGGTGCATATGTGTAGCTTAGGCAGCTTACTGCCAGAGACAACATCTTTCAAGGAAATCTATGAGCAAAACTGGATAAGCTGCTAGATAATACCAAGGTTGCAAGCCAAGCGGTTAGAATTATTGTGTTGTGCCCACACTAAAATAACCCTCTTAAAGCATCAGCCTGTAAGAAAGACTTGCTCTTGGCCCAGAAAGCTTCAAAACAGTGATCAAATGGGATCACCGGGCATTTGTTTTCAATAACACCTGGAGTGTTTCTTAAATTTGGGATTTCATATAGAGAGTAGAGATGTTTCTTTGAGAATGGATGAATCCATGCTACAGAGTGAGAACTATACATATTATTATATGACAATTTATAATAGTTCAAAACAATGATTTGGTTTTAACTTCCACTTCTGCATTAGAAAATGGTAAAGCCTTTAACCAAACATAGCTAAGGGAATTGTTTCTGTTCTGGTTCTAACTAAATTTGTCTTCTTTTTTCCTGATTGTGCCTAAGTCCTTCTCTGCATCCCTCCCAGACATTTTCCCTGATGGTGTTTCCTTTTACTGGGACTATCAATAATTATTTACCCAAACTTAATTATTTCTGGTTCCTTTATGATTGTCCAAAAACCCTGTTTTCTAATTCTAATTATCATCGGAACAATCTCTATGCCCTTCATGTCGGCCTGTAGTTGTAAATGTCAAGAATGAAAGATATATTGAGATAGTTCATGGAATTAGTCTATTATTGTCTTGACCCATATTAACTAGACCTTTTAATCATTTGATTGCCATAAAAATGGATGCTGAGTATTTGCTCTGTCAAAACTCCTGGAAGGTATGGATCAGCTCTATCTCATTCTTTTCTATTTCTGGTACTAAGCACAGTGTTGCACATAGAGGAGCTTGTCAGTCAATGGTGAATAAATGAATGAATAAGTGCAATAATGCCTTATCAACTTTAAAATATATAATTAACACACTTATATATGCTGTTTTTCAACTATGTATATATAAGATGAAATGCTATTCAGTATTTCTGAAAGATGTATTATTAATGTGCCCTAAATGAATGCTTAGATATTAAAATTCATACTATATACCCTCATGGTGGGTCAAAGGCATTTTATGGAGTCATGTCAGCTCATTTTGATATGTCTCACCATCTTTTATGTTTTGAGAGCTATAATTTCCAAAAATCTCATATCTATTTTCATAGCCACACAGATACCATGTGGATGGCGTCAACCTCATTAACTGCTGCTTTTTTGAACCTAAGTAATTCTTTTCTTGGATTTAGTTCAAAAAGAATTTCAACAAAATAGAAAAATACTGATTTGAGTTTACTTTTTGATTTAAATTAAAACTACTCCAAATCAGACTTCTGTTCTGGGTTTGATTCAACTCCCAGCTCAAGGATAAGTATTAATTTTAGTTAGTAATTTTGAATTGAATCTTAGATAGAAAGCAATTTCAAAGTACTTGTCTGAGGAGGGCTTTTTTTTTTTGTATGACTGCTTTTTCCTTTCTTCTTTTTTTTTCCAATAGGCATAAGTAAAAATTCTTTATAATCTCCAGCATGCTTGGGTATTTCCATGAATTTTATTCTGCTTAGAATATGTATTAATTTCTTTGAAATACAATTCTCAGCTTTTGTGTGAGCAATAAAGGAGATTTAACATTCTATTCAATAAAGGATATTTGGAGACTGGTGGAAAAGTCATATATTGAAGATATGTTCTTGCACTGTGATCTAGAGGGAATTGAATATACAGCCTTTTGATGTTCCTCTTTAGAAAGCACTATCTTTGAAATTAAAAAAAAATATTTTATAGGAATGGAATAAAATGACAATCTGCATTGCTGAACAGTTCCTATAGTTCTCTAATAGATTGTTCCTGAGAAATATTATAGAACATTTTGTTACTTTTTCTGTGGCTGTGTTATTTTATTTTAATTTAGTTCTGTCATGTGAATGATAAGCAGCCAGGGCTGAAAATTTACTGCTTTGCAATTCTCTGAATGTTAATAATCATACTAATTAGCAATTCACAACAAACAGGTCTCAGTCACTTTGAAACATTTCTGCCGCACTTGCCACAATTTTAACATCATGAGTAAATTTCAAGTTACTGTGTTATCCTAGACATGGTCTGCCATGAACAAAACTCCTCCCTAAACCCATTTAGGTCTGAAAGAAAGCACAGATCACTGAAAATATAAACAGAAACAAACAAAAAATATTACCTTCTTTTTAAGGAATACATTTTTTTCCTCAATTCATGTCCTTTCATTGTATAACAAGTGACTTAGGCCTCTCATCTTCAATTGTAATGCAGATAATTCAGCAGTCTATCTCAGTCTGAAATAACTTTGCCTGAAAAATTCAACATTCCATAACATTTTGGGGAAACAATTCCCATGTGGCTGGAAGAGCAGAACGGTGAAGTAATTTAGTCTTTATCATTGACGGCTATAATTCTAAATAACTGAGATGGATGCTTTCCCCTTCTTTGCATCTCTGGGGCACCTCTGCTGATCCTCTGCACCACAGCAACTATCACCACTCATTGAAAACACCATCAGTTACCCAACCTACACTCAGCTAAGTGCCCCACTTTTCTCCCCATTCCCAACTCACATAGTAAGTGATAATACTGCTTTCTCAGCACTTACCTCACTGCTTTTGTAAATCTTGATTTTCCTTTGCTTTTGAGTACTGTGAGCTCTTCAAGCTATACCTGTGTATTCCCAGCACCCAGCAAAAAATTCCATGTACACAATAGATGCTCAAGATATCGATGAATAAATGAATTTGAATAACTGAACCTAACTTTAGCAATGTTTTACATTAATTCATTCCGTATCATTCATTGCTCAAATATTTGAGTGGCTGCTATGTGCCAGAAGGATACTGTGCTCTGTGGAGATAACAGCACAGAATGGCAGCTGTGTGAACTGAAGTGTTATATGAATTCAGAATGAGTCAACATTTCTGATCTTTCCCCTCTGGTAGAATGCCCACCCTCACCCCAACATGTAAACTTTAGTCTTTTTTTTTTTTAATGGGCGGTGTAGAACTAATTACATTTCAGATATTTTAAGTAGGACTTCAGTGTTGATTACAAGTAACAGTGCAGCACCTCCTAACTTGTCTCCCCAGCCCATGGACTCTGTTTACTTCATCCAACAATTCATTGGCAGACGGCCGTTCAGTGCCTACCATGCATCAGACCTTTACTGTGCTTGGATACTGCAGAGAACAACATAGGTGCTATTACTGATCTTAGGAAAGTAACAGTCTAATGAAAGAGCAAGTATTTGACAAATAATTATTTAATTACTCTTATAATTAATGTTACAAAAGATAATAGACTGCAATGAGAACATAATATATGGTCTTACAAAGGGGGTCAGCAGAGTCTTTGTACTGTTCCCTGCACCTGGAAAGCTCTTCCCACTGTTATTTGGTCTAGCTTAATTTTCTGGTCTTACCCTAACTGCCATTTTTCAGAAGCCTTGACCTCCTCCCCCACCTCATCCTAGGCTCATCTAAATTAGATCCTCTTTATTTTTATTTCTCATGGTATTGATTGTGTACTTTCAAAACAGTTGCCGTAATTGTGTTATATGTGAGTTTATGTAATTACTCATTGGATTATAAACTCCATAAAAGTAAGAGTCTTACTCTTCTGTTCATATACTCAAGCTTTAACACATTGCTTGAACTTAGCATGTGTTCAGTAAACACCTATTGCTTGAATAAATAAACGAATGAGTGAATCTGTGAATGAATGACCTGATACTGAAACTGGGGTCTGAACAAAAATGAGTTGGAAGTAGCCAAGTGGAGTGTGCGGCAGTAGTGTCTTTCACATAGATGGAATAGCATGCATGAAAGTCCTAGAAACGCCAAAAAAAGAACTGACCATTTTTGAAGCAATTCTGGAAAGTTGGTTGGTTGGGAGGCAGGAGGTAAAGAGGAGAGGGGCACAAAATGAGACTTGTGGAGTCAGAACATGCCATATCTTCTAGGGCCTTTTAAACACTAGCAAAGTATTCAAATTATATATATATATATATATATACACACACACACACATATACATATGGCACTTAATTTTTATACCACATTATAATCTCACATAGAATGAAAACTTTGTATTTCTGTACCCTCAAATAATCAAGAGATATACTTCTTAATTCAACTATTTGGAGCAGTGTTTTAAAAAGCAGATCATTACTAGAGGTTATAGAATAGGGAAAAATATTTAGTAAAGAAAAGAACATGGTACATGGCACATTCAAATTCAGTAAGACCTTCTGTATGTCTGAAGAGCCTGTTGAGAAACAGCTGTATAATGAGAGCCTGGCTGCTCTTGCCTTTTCTCAAGTTTGCTTGTAAACTATGGCTTAGTGGTTTTTATTATGTGTGTGTTTCCCCTGTGATTATCCAAAATCAGGAATGCTGTTAACAGACAGTAATGATATACTGGAAATAGAATTTCCCACCTAAGGCTTCACCTAACTAGTTAGCCTCTTTTTGAGAAGGCTTGAATGTACAGTTCACATGCATAGTCTATACAATTACTTTCAAATACAAATGAGATCTGAGATTACATTTTATTATGTCTAGACCCCGATGTTCAAACTCAGAAAATTATACTTTGGAGTCTAAGTGACTGTGAATCAGCGATGTTTACAAACACAAACACATTTGGAGTTTGGCCTTAGGCAGGGAATATGGTGCATTTACACCATCAGCTGCAACTGTGAATGGAGAAATAAACAAAGAAGGTGATATAAACAAAAGGATTGGCATTTCAGGTTTTCCTCTTCGAACAAGTCAGCTTATGAATTATCCTGGGTCATTTTTTTAAGCTGTGAACTTTGTGTTTCCTCCTTTTTAAATCAGTAACAGAACAGGGTTCTTTCTGTTTGCTGACCTCTTGCAAAGAAGCAAAGCCCTGGACATCAGAAGCAACTCTTATTTCATTAGGTGCAGTCGGACAAAGTTCTGTGTGCCCTTGGGTACCTCACTGTAACGAGTGCCCCCTGGAGCTGTACTGCGGTGTGTTTCTTTCTGGGTTGTGCTCTTGAGATGGCAGACTTTCAACACATTCATTGAATGTTTCAAAGAACTCAGATATTTTGGGGGCATTCTGTTCTTGGTTGTAAATAGATAATCCCCTCCAGGGAGGGTATAAGTTGTTCTCAGTCCCTGGAATGTTCCCAGTTTGTGGTATAATAATAGCTGATACCAGCTAACATTCATAAAAGACTTGTTTTGTCCAAAATACTTTTGATAGTTTAAATATTTCTCACAGACACACCTAGAAAGTAAGTATAGATGAGGAAACTGAGGCACAGAGAGGTTATCGAAATCACAGAGGAGCTAAATATGAACACAGGCATTATTCTAGGGCTTTCCGTCTTAATGTCTGTGCTGTGTTGTACTGATGGGGTATGATGTGGCTTTTTAGATGACATCCTGCTGAACATTTTTAATTTTAATACTTGTGGCTATTTTAATTATATTAGAAAATGCAATTTGCACATCAAAGTTATAATTTCATGGGTCTTTATTGCTTAGAATAAAGTTTCAAAAAGTGAATCAATTTGATTGATTTAAATAAGAATTTATTTTAAAAGTATAGTACAAGTGGCACATAGATCTTAAAAAATATGTGGCAAAATAAATGACTAAAACTGGTGTAATACAGCCCAAATCTACTAATGTATAGAGATTCGGAGAGAATCTGTTTCATGAGGAGCTGTACATACCCCATGAAAACTCCATACTTTTCTGCAGTTCGGGGTACTGTTAATCAACATGCCCTTGTTAACTAGGCTTCAAATTCTGTTGTTCCTCAACATAATGGCAACTACAGAGGCAAGTGTATGCCTCTAAATGCAAGAAAGTTAGACAACTCTTTCAGGTGATACCGTTTTCTAATTTTCTATGAGAAGACCATTCAACAGTATGTTCTTAATGTTTCCAATACCTTACTGCAATTTGTTGAACGACTTAAAAATTACATTATAGATTGTGATGACTAGATACTGCTTTGGGACAGGACTTGCCTCTTATAAATCTTTGCACCCCACACATCACAGAATGCCTGTGGATTAAACTTAACACATGACTTCCTTTTAAAACTTGGCAGTACATAGAATTATTTCTTCCTAACCCAGATAACCAGCCCAACACATAAGGAAATGCTACATTTCCTCAAATCCCTATTTCTCCTTTGTTGTTTCCTTCCAAGCTTCCATCAAAGTGTTCCTAATTATGGCAACTCTTTATCTAAGTATAGAGCTAATTCCAACTAGTAAAATAATAATTTCTTTTCTATCCTGCTATGGTTATGTAATGAGTAAATTAAAAGATGAAAGAGTTATAAAATTTTAGATTGTTTTATTACTGAAAGAGTAGGATTATCTTTTATGGCTAAAAGAATCAAATTTGATTTTGAGTCTGCATTAATTCCTATCTGAAAAAGACCTCTAATCATACCACTGGCTTACACTTGGCCAATTCATGTCACTGTCACACTCCTGAAGCTTCACTTTCAATGTCCTTTTTCATGAAGGTAAACATTGGATAAGACTGAGGTCTCAGGGTAGGCTGTAAGAAAGCTCTTTGGAGAGGTTCGTGAAGGCTCCTTCTAAAAATTCTCCCCAAGGGATGATCAAGTAGTCAGAAATATCTCTTACGAGAGATTTATTTCTCCACTTGGAACTGTGATGTTTTGAGAAATTCCCTGTCAAAATAAAGGTAATGAGAGGAACTAAACAATCACACAAACAACGCTATACTTCGCTATTAAGACCAATGTATTCGTATTGACTGACTAGTGTCAGTACTGAAGGCAACTGCAAGTGCTTCTAAAAAATTATTTTTTCTCTAAAAATTAACTTTAGCTAAAACTACTACTAAGCAAACATAAGGAAATAATTCATAATTCAGTCATCCCTAGTAACTTTTGATATTTTATATAAATCTTTCTGACTTATACGTTTATGTGTCTATTTGGTTTTTTTCCACCTAACAGTGTATTTTGAACATCTTCCGATGACATGTAATATTCTTCTACCGCATGCTATGTTACATTGTTTTGTTTCTTGAATATACCATTATATGACTCTTCTTTGTGGAAATTGTTGTGTGCATATTTTTTGCTATTGTAAACATTGCATTGAAATTTCTTATAATTATAACTCTGAATATTTCTGATAATTTGTTTAGAATAAATTAGAACTAATTATTCACTACCCACCCCACCACCAGAAAATTGTGCGGTGCTAGACACAGTAATTTTTGAAGAGTGGCAGGCCTAGGTGGGACTTCAGACTGAATGCAGGGAGTGGCATTGGCAGGGATATCTGAAATGATGTGAATGATCACCAGCCTCTTTGACAGTTTTATCAAAGACTTCTTCATCCTCTATAGAGTGGTGTGCAGAGTTTAAATTTGCTTGCTCTACTAGGCCATGCTTTCTTTTTAGTGTTCTTCTGACTGCTCCGTAGTCGTTTCTCCACTCTCCCACACCGGACTATATGCAATGTGGTGGCTAGGGGCTATTATCAAATAAAGACTTAATATTTCCAAAAAGGAAATGACATCAACATTTTAAGTGAATATGTTATCTTTACTAGTACTTTCAGTCAGCAGTTTTTCTTTAGACTGAGATTGATTTATTTCTAGAAATCGAATGTTGGTTTTTTTTGCTGTTAACCCTGCACTTGGCAGGATGCTAATTTTTAATAATTTTCTAAAAATGAAGGCTATCTTAAAAGGAAGGCTAATGTGCTGCAAAGGAAAAACACATGCAGAAGTAAGTAATGTAACTTAGCATTTTTAAAAAGGGGTTTTGCTTCAATAAGTATTTTCATGAAGAGTTGTCATCAAGATATCTAATATTTCTGAAAAAGTGCTATAAAATCAAGGGACCCTAATTGGTGAATTTGCAAGTAGCTCTTTCTTGTACATGAACAGTAACTAAAAGAAATCTCTAACCATGGTGCTGACCCATTCTTTGAAATGAAATTAATAAAATTCTCTGTGCACAATGGGCTTTTAAGCCCTGTTGAGGAGTTCATCACAACTACACTGATTGGTGAGTCTCAGGTTTAAGGGGTATGAAGTTCCTGGGAGAACTGGGAGTCTTACAGGATTCTAGGACATTAGCTGAAAACCTGCAAATGTATGCCACATTCTTTAATCCAACTTGTTGGCTTTGCCTATCGATATTTCTGAGAGAAATGAAATGCTGGGAAGCAATGTGTTTACACCACAGGCCCAAGGTACAGGTTCAGTTCAATAATTCAAATCTGTGAGCGAAAAGCACAGTTCTTTTTTTGGTACATTAATTATACTTCCACTAGACTTTAAAATGGAGGAGTTATGTAGACTTCTTTCCTTAATTCAGCATTTTCCTAAGAGGTCACGGAGAGCCTTGTCTTTCCCACAGTATTTTTAAGGGAAAATATGTTTTAATAAGTAAAATTATTTCTCAAGAGCTTGAGGACTTGACACTGATAGACCAGAGCTGAAGGTGCTCAACACTTCCAGAACCTTTTGCATGAGTTCATATCCTCAGGAGTTTTGGACTCAGCACTGAAGGGTTTGAAATTGGGAAATATATTACTCAAGCTTGCCCATTAAAATATTGGAGGGAAAAAGTACTGAAGTTACACAGCGTGGCATGCGGTACATGACACTGGAAAAATGCTATTTATTTCAGGGTAGTCTGTGCATAGAATCATGTGATGTGACAAGTACAGGCAATATATATATATGTGTGTGTGTGTGTGTGTGTATCTATATATATATTGATCTTATGCATTTTTTTTTTGGTGAACAGCTGATTTGATTTAACAGGAAGAGAAAACTCTATGGAAAAGTGTCAGTGCGTAAATTCCTCCTGCCCTGGACTTGATGCTACCAATTCTTTTGATGCCAAAAGTAAAATTTTGTCAGATATAGAATACTCTCTGACACTCTCTGCCAAATAGATAGACACCCAAAAGATGGCATTAAATGATATTCATGTTCTGACCAACTTACTAAAGCAAGGGTATTCAAAATTATTGTGGGCATGGGTCTTTTACTGTTTAAAGTTCAGCAGACTTCATTGTCAGAGTCACATATTTTTCAATTTTGACTATTCATAGTCATTTATATTGGGTCAATCATTCTTACATGTTATCTTATTTAGTAGTATAAATAGAAAAAATAAAGGCTAAACTCCAGAGAAGACAAAGATGGTAATGGTGACTTCACTTGAAATTCGTTGTAGAACTAGTGAGAATGATAATCCTGTTCATTCAGATTCAATGAATTTTTAATGTACATGATCTATACAGTAATTTTCAAATAATACTAAGCACTATATTTATTGCCAGTAATCTTGAAGTGCTTCATGAACACCAGGTTCAGTTTCATCCTATATAACAGAAAAGGCTAAAGAGCTATCCCTTGCCTGTCTTGTATTGTCTTTTAATATCCAGTTGCCTTTGGGCATTATGAGAAAATCACTAACAGACCAACACCCAGCAAGTAGCTATACAATTGAGTGTGGGTTCACATTTCTTTAAATATTTCCAAAAAGATAAAGCACAAAGTGACACAGAAGAAGCTGAGAATATTGTGATTCCACGCCTCAGAGCATTCCCCAGGGAAATCCTCTTGCTCCTCTCTGATTTATAGTCAAGACAAATGTGTCCACCTTCTGGGAGTCTGTCTTAGAAACCTGTGAAATTCCCTATTCCCCCAGGAATTTTTCACACCCCTTATTTTGAGACTGTCCCATCAGTGTAGTTGAGATACACTCTTTGACACTGTGTTATACATCCACACTTAGAAGAATGTTCTTGTTGAATTAGCAATTCCCTACAAAGTTTGAAAATGTCTATGACATTTATAAGGCATATTCATATATATTATATCACTTGATCTTCACAATAACCAACTAAGTAGGTACAGCAGATAATAATACCCCAAACAGCATCCATGTCTTCTGATTCACAGGTCAGGAATGTCACCTCACCTCTAAACTTGAGGTAAGAGATTGGGGAAGGTTGTTTCAAATGTCATGGCACTTCATGGTGGTATTCATCAGAGAGTATAATTTAAATTGTCTGAGAGGATTAAAGATGGTGGTGTGAGAGGTGAGACAGAGGCTTCCTCCTAAAACAGCATATAATATGAAAGTATAACTAATAGAACTAATCCTGAAAGAACAAGAAAGAGGACTGCACCAAAATGCATACACCTGCAGAAAAGAATAAACCTCACGGAACAGGGTAATGTTTCAAAGTCGTGGCCCAGCGGGACCCAAGCCCTTCCCCCAACCCAACTCTCTGGAGGGAGGGAGAGAAACAGAGCATGGAGGGAGTGGAGGCCTGGGATGGCTGAATACCTAACTCTGGAAATCTGATCTGGGAGCACAAACCTACATTTCATGGTGTTTTCATGGTACTCTCGTGATTAGGGGGTTAGAAAGCTAAGAGAGGCAGAAAGGTATGGATATTAAAAGACAATACAAGAGAGGCAAGGGATAGCTCTTTAGCCTTTCTCAGATCACAAAGGTATGAAACTAGAAATAAATTATGCAAAGAAAATGAAAAAGCCCACAAACACATGGAGCCTTCACAACATGCTCCTAAATAAGCAATGGAACAATGCCAAATAAAAACAGAGATCATGCAATATATGGAGACAAATGACAACAACAATTCAACACTGCAAAATCTGTGGGACGCAGCAAAGGCCATGCTAAGAGGAAAGTATATTTCTATATAGGCCTACCTCAGGAAAGAACAATCACATATGAACAGTCTAAACTAACAAAAAAAGAAACTAGAAAAAGTAAAACAAATGAGGCCCAAAGTCAGTAGAAGGAGGGATAAAATAAAGATGACAGCAGAAATAAATAAAATAGAGAAGAATAAAACAATAGAAAGAATCAATGAGAGTAGGAGCTGATTCTTCAAGAAAATAAAATAGATAAACCCCTAGCCAGACTAATCAAGAAAAAAAGAGAGTCTACACACATAAACACAATCAGAAATGAGAAAGCAAAAATCACTACAGATACCACAGAAATACAAAGAATTATGAATGAATACCATGAAAAATTATATGCTAAAAAACTGGATAACCAAGAAGAAACGGACAGCTTTCTAGAAAACTACAACCTTCCAAGGTTGATTCAGAAAGGCACAGAAAATCTGAACAGACCAATTACCAGCAAAAAATTGAATTGATAATCAAAAAACTACCTGAGAACAAAACCCATCAACCAGAAAGCTTTACTGCTGAATTTTATCAAACATTTAGTGAAGACCTAGTATCATCCTCCTTAAAGTTTTCCAGAGTAGAAGAGGGAATACTTCCAAACACATTATATGAGGCCAGCATCATTCTAATACCGAAACTAGGCAAAGACACCACAAAAAAAGAAAATTACAGACCAATATCCCTGATGAACATAGATGCAAAAATACTCAACAAAATATTAGCAAACAAAACTCAAAAATACATCAAAAAGATCATCCATCATGATCAAGTGGAATTTACTCCAGCGATGCAAGGATGGTACAACATTCGAAAATCCATCAACATCATCCACCACATCAAAAAAAGAAAGATAAGAACCATATGATCATCTCCATAAATGCTGAAAAAACATTTGACAAAATTCAACACCGATTCATGATAAAAACTCTCAACAAAATGGGTATAGAGGGCAAGTACCTCAACATAATAAAGGCCATGTATGACAAACCCACTGCCAACATTATACTTAACAGCGAGAAGTTGAAAGTTTCTCCTTTAAGATCGGGAACAAGACAAGGATGCCCACTCTCTGCACTTCTATTCAACATAGTACTGGAGATCCTAGCCACAGCAATCACAAAATACAAAGAAATAAAAGGCATGCAGATTGGCAAGGAAGAAGTTAAACTGTCCCTGTTTGCAGATGACATGATATTGTACATATAAAACCCTAAGGAATCCACTCCAAAACTACTAGATCTAATATCTGAATTGAGCAAAGTTGCAGGATACAAAATTAATATGAAGAAATCTGTGGCATTCCTATATACTAACAATGAACTAGCAGAAAGAGAAATCAGGAAAACAATTCCATTCACAATTGCATCAAAAAGAATAAAATACCTAGTAATAAACCTAACCAAGGAAGTGAAAGAACTATACTCTGAAAACTACATGATACTCATGACAGAAACTAAAGAAGATACCAATAAATGGAAACACATCCCATGCTCATGGATAGGAAGAATTAATATTGTCAAAATGGCCATCCTGCCTAAATCACTCTACAGATTTAATGCAATTCCTATCAAAATACCAACAGTGTTCTTCAATGAACTAGAGCAAATAGTTCTAAAATTCATATGGAACCACAAAATACCCCGAATAGCCAAAGCAATCCTGAGAAGGAAGAATAAAGCTGGGGGAATTATGCTCCCCAACTTCAAGCTCTACTACAAACCACAGTAATCAAGACAATTTGGTACTGGCACAAGAACAGACTCACACACCAATGGAACAGACTAGAGAGCCCTAATATAACCCAACCATATATGATCAATTGATATAAGGTAAAGGAGCCATGGATATATAATGGGGAAATGACAGCTTCTTCAATGACTAGTGTTGGCAAAACTGGACAGCTACGTGCAAGAGAATGAAACTGGTTTACTGTTCAACCCCATACACAAAAGTAAACTCGAAATGGATCAAAGACCTGAATGTAAGTCATGAAATCATAAAACTCTTAGAAGACAATATAGGCAAAAATCTCCTGAATATAAGCATGAGCAACTTCTTCCTGAACACATGTCCTTAAGCAAGGGAAACAAAAGTAAAAATGAACACATGGAACTACATCAAACTAAATGTTTCTGTACAGCAAAGGACACCACCAACAGAAAAAACAGGCATCCTACAGTATAGGAGAATATATTTGTAAATGACATATCCGACAAGGGGTTAACATCCAATATATATAAAGAACATGCCTCAACACCCCAAAAGGAAATAACCTGATTAAAAATGGACAGAGGATATGAAGAGACCATTCTCCAAAGAAAAAATTCAGATGGCCAACAGACACATGAAAACATGCTCCACATCAGGGAGCTAATCATCAGGGAAATGCAAACTAAAACCACAATGAGATATCACCTCACACCAGTTAGGATGGCCAGCATCGAAAAAGACTAAGAACAACAACTGCTGGTGAGGATGCTGAGAAAGGGGATCCCTCCTACACTGCTGGTGGGAATGTAAGCTAGTTCAACCATTGTGGAAAGCAATATGGAGGCTCCTCAAAAAACTAAAAATAGGAATACCATTTGACCTGGGAAATTCACTCCTTGGAATTTACCCAAAGAATACAACTTCTCAGATTCCAAAAGACATATGCACCCCTATGTTTATCGCAGCACTATTGACAATAGCCAAGATATGGAAGCAACCTAAGTGTCCATCAGTAGATGAATGGATAAAGAAGATGTGGAACATATATACAATGGAATACCATTCAGCCATAAGAAAGGAACAAATCCTACCTTTTGCAACAACATGGATGGAGTTGGAGGATATTATGCTCAGTGAAATAATCCAGGCAGAGAAAGACAAGTGCCAAATGACTTCCCTCATTTGTGGAGTATAACAAAGAAGCAAAATTGAAGGAACAAAATTGTAGGTGACTCAGAGACTCCAAGAAGGGACTAGTGGTTACCAAAGAGGAGGGGTGTGGAAGGGGATTGAGGGGTATTATGATTGGCACACATGGTGTGGGAGATCATGGGGAAGACAGTGTAGCACAGAGAAGGCAAATAGTGAATCTGTGGCATCTTACTACACTGAAGGACAGTGACTGCATTGGGGTATGGGTGTGTGGACTTGATAATATGGGTAAAAGTAGTAACCACATTGTTTTTTCATGTGAAACCTTCATAAGAGTGTATATCAATAATACCTTAATAAAGAATTTTAAAAAATTGTCTGCTACCCACCTCCTGTCAGAAGCCTGGCTTAGATGATGAGAGAATAAATTTCTGGATGTCAATTTGGCAGTACGTGATGAAAAGTTTAAAAATGCTCTAAGGCTTTGACATAGCAATTCCGCTTCTAGTAATTTATCCTAAATGCGTGAAAGATAGACGTATGACAATGGTAAGTACCTTCCCATTTACAATAAGGGAAAATTTTAAACTGAAAAACCTAAAATTAGGAAGTTGGCTGAAACACTATGATCTATAGCCATATAATGGAACATTAGAATGAAATTAAATATCGTGTTGTATGATGCTATTGATTGATTAGGGATAGTCTCCCTGATATATTTGTAAAGAAAAATCAGACATCAAAACAGCATATGCAGTACAATAGCATTTTTTTTTACTTAAAATTTCATTTTATTCCATAACATTCTTTTACATTCTATTGCATAAAATTCCATTCCTTTCCTTAACATTCTACTACATTCTATTGTATAACATGCCATTCCAGTGCATAATATATTTTTTTCATTCATTTATTTTTTATTAAGGTCTTATTGATATACACTCTTATGAAGGTTTCACATGAAAAAACAATGTGGTTACTACATTCACCCATATTATCAAGTCCCCACCCATTCCCAAATGCAGTCACTGTCCATCAGTGTAGTAAGATGCCACAGATTCACTGTTTGCCTTCTCTGTGCTACCCTGTTTTCCCAGTGATTCTCCACACCATGTGTACTAAACATAATACCCCTCAGTCCCCTTCTCCCTCCCTCCCCACCCACCCTCCCACACTGCTCCCCTTTGGTAACCACTAGTTCCTTCTTGGAGTCTCTGAGTCTGGTACTATTTTGTTCCTTCAGTTTTGCTTCATTGTTATACTCCACAATGAGGGAAATCATTTGGCACTTGTCTTTCTCCGCCTGGCTTATTTCACTGAGCATAATATCCTCCAACTCCATCCATGTTGTTGTAAATGGCAGGATTTGTTTTCTTCTTATGGCTGAATAGTATTCCATTGTGTATATGTACCACCTCTTCTTTATCCATTCATCTACTGTTGGACACTTAGGTTGCTTCCATATCCTGGCTATTGTAAAAAGTGCTACAATAAACATAGGGGTGCATATGTCTTTTTGAATCTGAGAAGTTGTATTCTTTGGGTAAATTCCAAGGAGTGGGATTCCCGGGTCAAACGGTATTTGTATTTTTAGTTTTTTGAGGAGCCTCCATATTGCTTTCCACAATGGTTGAACTAGCTTACATTCCCACCAACAGTGTAGGAGGGTTCCCCTTTCTCCGCAACCTCACCAGCATTTGTTGTTCTTAGTCTTTTGGATGGTGGCCATCCTTACTGGTGTGAGGTGATATCTCCTTGTGGTTTTAATTTGCATTTCCCTGATGATTAGTGATGTGGAGCATGTTTTCATGTGCCTGTTGGCCATTTGAATTTCTTCTTTGGAGAACTGTCTCTTCATATCCTCTGCCCATTTTTTAATCGGGTTATTTGCTTTTTGCATGTAGAGGCATGTAAGTTCTTTATATATTTCGGATGTTAACCCCTTGTCGGATATGTCATTTACAAATATATTCTCCCATACTGTAGGATGCCTTTTTGTTCTGTTGATGGTGTCCTTTGCTGTACAGAAATTTTTAGTTTAATGTAGTACCATGAGTTCATTTTTGCTTTTGTTTCCCTTGCTCGAGGAGATGCGTTCAGGAAGAAGTCGTTCATGGTAATATTCAGGAAGTTTTTGCCTATGTTGTCTTCTAAGACTTTTATGGTTTCATGACTTACATTCAGGTCCTTGATCCATTTCGAGTTTACTTTTGTGTATGGGGTTAAACAATTATCCAATTTCATTCTCTTGCACGTAGCTGTCCAGTTTTGACAACACCAGCTGTTGAAGAGGCTGTCATTTTCCCAATGTATGTCCATGGCTCCTTATCATATATTAATTGACCATATATGGTTGGGCTTATATCAGGGCTTTCTAGTCTGTTCCATTGGTCTATGGGTCTGTTCTTGTGCCAGTACTAAATTGTCTTGAGTACTGTCGCTTTGTAGTAGAGCTTGAAGTTGGGGAGCATAATCCTCCCAGCTTTCTTCTTCCTTCTCAGGATTGCTTTGGCTATTCGGGGTCTTTATGGTTCCATATGAATTTTAGAATGATTTTCTCTAGTTCGTTGAAAAACGCTGTTGGTATTTTGATAGGAATTGCATTGAATCTGTAGATTGCTTTAGGCAGGATGACAATTTTGACAATATTAATTCTTCCTATCCATGAACACGGGATGTGTTTCCATTTATTTGTATCTTCCTTAATTTCTCTCATGAGTGTCTTGTGGTATTCAGAGTATAGTTCTTTCACTTCCTTGGTTAGGTTTGCTCCTAGGTATTTTATTCTTTTTGATGCAACTTAGAATGGAATTGTTTTCCTGATTTCTCTGCTAAGTCACTGTTAGTGTACAGGAATGCCATAGATTTCTGCACATTAATTTTGTATCCCGCAACTTTGCTGAATTCAGATATTAGTTCTAGTAGTTTTGGAGTAGATTCTTTAGGGTTTTTTATGTACAATATTATGTCATCGCAAACAGGGGCAGTTTAACTTCTTCCCTGCCAATCTCGATGCCTTTCATTTCTTTGTGTTGTCTGATTGCCATGGCTAGGACCTCCAGTACTATATTGAATAGAAGTAGGGAGAGTGGGCATCCTTGTCTTGTTCCCAATCTTAAAGGAAAAGCTTTCAGCTTCTCACTGTTAAGTATAATGTTGGCTGTGGGTTTGTCATATATGGCCTTTATTATGTTGAGGTACTTGCCCTCTATACCCATTTTGTTGAGAGTTTTTATCATGAATGGATGTTGAGTTTTGTCAAATGCTCTTTCAGCATCTATGGAGATGATCATGTGTTTTTGTCCTTCTTTTTGTTGATGTAGTGGATGATGTTGATGGATTTTCGAATGTTGAACCATCCTTGCATCCCTGGAATAAATGGTAGTTGATCATGGTGGATGATCCTTTTGATGTACTTTTGAATTCGCTTTGCTAATATTTTGTTGAGTATTTTTGCATTTATGTTCATCAGGGAGATTGGTCTCTAGTTTTTTCTGTGGGTGGTGTCTTTACCCATTTTTCGTATTAGAGTGATGCTGGCTTCATAGAATGACTTTGGAAGTATTCCCTCTTTTCCCACTCCTTGGAAAACTTTAAGAAGGATTGGTATTAGGTCTTCACTAAATGTTTGATAAAATTCAGTGGTGAAGCTATCTAGTAAAAAAGTTTTGTTCTTAGGTAGGTTTTGTTTACCAGTTCAATTTCGTTGCTGGTAATTGGTCTGTTGAGATTTTCTGTTTCTTTCTGGGTCAGCCTTGGAAGGTTGTATTTTTCTAGAAAGTTGGCCATTTCTTCTAGGTTATCCAGTTTGTTAGCATATAATTTTTCATAGTATTCTCTAATAGTTCTTTGTATTTATGTGCTGTCCATAGTTATTTTCCCTTTCTCATTTCTGATTCTGTTTATGTGAGTAGACTCTTTTTTTCTTGATAAGTCTGGCTAGGGGGTTGTCTATTTTGTTTATTTTCTCAAAGAACCAGCTTTCATTGATCCTTCCTATTGTTTTATTCTTCTTGATTTTATTTATTTCTGCTCTAATCTTTATTATGCCCCTCCTTCTACTGACTTTGGGTCTCATTTGTTCTTCTTTTTCTTGTTTTGTTAATTGTGAGTTTAGACTGCTCATATGGGAATGTTCTTCTTTCCTGAGGTAGGCCTGTATTGTATATACTTTCCTCTTAGCACGGCCTTCGCTGCATCCCACGGATTTTGTGTTGTTGAATTATTGTTGTCATTTGTCTCCATATATTGCTTGATCTCTGTTTTTATTTGGTCATTGATCCATTGATTATTTAGGAGCATGGTATTAAGCCTCCATGTGTTTGTGGGATTTTTCATTTTCTTTGCGTAAGTCATTTCTAGTTTCATTCCTTTGTGGTCTGAGAAGCTGGTTGGTACAATTTCAATCTTTTTGAATTTACCAAGGCTCTTTTTGTGGCCTAGTGTATGATCTATTCTTGAAAATGTTCCATGTGTACTTGAGAAGAATGTGTATTCTGCTGCTTTTGGGTGTAGAGTTCTGTAGATGTCCATTAGGTCCATCTGTTCTTATGTGTTGTTCAGTGCCTCTGTCTCCATACTTATTTTCTGTCTGGTTGATCTGTCCTTCAGAGTGAGTGGTGTGTTGAAGTCTCCTAGAATGAATGCATTGCATTCTATTTCCCCTTTAATTCTGTTAGTGTTTGTTACACATATGTAGGAGCTCCTGTGTTGGGTGCATAGATATTTATAATGGTTATATCTTCTTGTTGGATTGACCCTCTTATCATTATGTAATGTACTTCTTTGTCTCTTGTGACTTTCTTTGTTTTGAAGTCTATTTTGTCTGATACAAGTACTGCAACTCCTGCTTTTTTCTCCTTATTAGTTGCATGAAATGTCTTTCTCCATCCCTTCACTTTTAGTCTGTGTATGTCTTTGGGTTTAAAGTGAGTCTCTTGAAGGCAGCATATAGATGCGTCTTGTTTTTTTATCCATTCAGTGACTCTATGTCTTTTGATTGGTGCATTCATTCCATTTACATTTAGGGTGATTATGGATAAGTATGTACTTATTGGCATTACAGGCTTTAGATTCGTGGTTAACAAGGGTTCCATGTTAACTTCCCTACTATCTAAGAGTCTAACAACTCACTTAATATGCTATTACAAACACAGTCTAAAGGTTTCTTTTTTTGTTTGTTTGTTTTTCCCCTCCTTCTTTTTCTTCCTCCTCCATTCTTTATATATTAGGTATCATATTCTGTACTCTTTGTCAATCCCTTGATTGACTTTAGTGATAGTTAATTTAATTTTGCATTTTCTTAGTAATTAACTGTTCTATTTTCTTTACTGTGGTTTTATTACCTCTGGTGACAGCTATTAAACCATAGGAACACTTCCATCTATAGAAGTCCCTACAAAATACACTGTAGAGATGGTTTGTGGGAGGTAAATTTTCTCAACTTTTGCTTACCTGGGAATTGTTTAATCCATCCTTCAAATTTAAATGATAATCTGGCCGGATAAAGTAATCTTGGTTCAAGGCCCTTCTGCTTCATTGCATTAAATTCATCATGCCACTCCCTTCTGGCCTGTAAGGTTTCTGCTGAGAAGTCTGATGATAGCCTGATGGGGTTCCTTTGTATGTGATCTTATTTCTCTCTCTGGCTGCTTTTTACCTTATCCTTGATCTTTACCATTTTAATTACTATATGTCTTCATGTTGTCTTCCTTGGGTCCCTTGTGTTGGGAGATCTGTGCACCTCCATGGCTTGAGAGGCTATCTCCTTCCCCAGATTGGGAAAGTTTTCAGCAATTACCTCCCCAAAGACACTTTCTATCCCTTTTTCTCTCTTTTCTTCTTCTGCTACCCCTGTAATACAAATATTGTTCCGTTTGGTTTGGTCACACAGTTCTCTCAATATTCTTTCATTCTTAGAGATTCTTTTTTCTCTCTGTGCCTCAACTTCTTTGTATTCCTCTTCTCGAGTTCCTATTTAATTTATTGTGTCCTCCACCGTATCCAATCTGCTTTTAATACCGTCCATTGTGTTCTTCAATGATTGGATCTCCGACCGGAATTCATTCCTGAGTTCTTGAATATCTTTCCGTACCTCCATTAGCATGTTAATGATTTTTATTTTGAACTCCCTTTCAGGGAGAGTCATAAGGTCCATATCATTTAAATCTTTCTCAGTAGTTGTGTTCATAATTTTACTCTGGACCAGGTTCCTTTGGCGTTTCATATTGCCTTAGGCTAGATGGCCATTTTGACAATATTAATTCTTCCTCTCCATGAGCATGGGATGTGTTTCCATTTATTGGTATCTTCTTTAATTTCTCTCATGAGTGTCTTGTAGTTTTCAGAGCATAGTTCTTTCACTTCCTTGGTTAGGTTTATTCCTATGTATTTTATTCTGTTTTGATGTGATTGTGAATGAAATTGTTTTCTCTCTCTGCTAGTTCATTGTTAGTGTATAAGAATGCAACAGATTTCTGTGTATTAATTTTGTATCCCACAACTTTGCTGAATTCAGATATTAGATCTAGAAGTTTTGGAGTGGAGTCTTTAGGGTTTTTTATGTACAGTATCATGTTATCTGCAAACAGGGACAGTTTGGCTTCTTCCTTGCCAATCTGGATATCTTTTATTTCTTTGTGTTGTCTGATTGCTGTAGCTAGAACCTCCAGAACTATGTTGAATAAAAGTGGGGAGGGCGGGCATCCTTGTCTTGTTCCCGATATTAAAGGAAAAGCTTTCAGCTTCTTGCTGTTAAGTATAATGTTGGCTGTGGGTGTATTTATTGCCATTGCAGGCTTTAGATTCGTGGTTACCAAAGGTTCAAGGGTAATTCCCTTACTATCTAACAGTCTAATTTAACTCACTTTGTATGCTATTACAAACACAACCTAAAAAGCTTTTTTGTTTTTCCTCATTTTTCTTCCTCCTCCATTCTTTGTATGTTATGAATCATATTCTGTACTCTTTGCCTAGCCCTTGGGTGACATCTATTTAGCCTTAGGAATGCTTCCATCTATAGGAATCCCTCCGAAATGCACTGTAGATGTGGTTTGTGGGAGGTAAATTCTCTCAGCTTTTGCTTATCTGAAAATTGTTTAATCCCTCCTTCAAATGTAAATAATAACCTTGCTGGGTAGAGTATTCTTGGTTCAAGGCCCTTCTGCTTCATTGCGTTAAATATATCATGCCACTCCCTTCTGGCCTGTAAGGTTTCTCTTAAGAAGTCTGATGATAGCCTGATGGGTTTTCCTTTGTATGTGATCTTTTTTCTCTCTCTAGCTGCTTTTAGTAGTCTGTCTTTATCCTTGATCTTTGCCATTTTAATTACTATATGTCTTGATGTTGTCTTCCTTGGGTCCCTTGTGTTGGGAGATCTGTGCACCTCCATGGCTTGAGAGACTATCTCCTTCCCCAGATTGGGGAAGTTTTCAGCAATTACCTCCTCAATGACACTTTCTATCCCTTTTTCTCTCTCTTCTTCTTCTGGTACCCCTATAATGTAAATATTGTTCCGTTTGGATTGGTCACATAGTTCTCTCAATATTCTTTCATTTTTAGAGATCCCTTTTTCTCTCTGTGCCTCAACTTCTTTGTATTCCTCTTCTCTAATTTCTATTCCATTTACTGTCTCTTCTACTACATCTAATCTGCTTTTAAATCCCCCCATTGTATGTTTCATTTCAGATATGGAATTTCTTAATGATTGAATATCCACCTTAAATTCGTTCCTGAGTTCTTGGATATTTTTCTGTACCTCCATAAGCATGTTTATAATTTTTATTTTGAACTGTCTTTCAAGAAGATTGGTGAGTTATGTTTCTTGTGGCCCTTTTTCTGCGTTTTGTGTGATTTTTGTCTGAACCATGTTCTTTTTTCATTTCATATTTCGGTGTGTTGCCCACTAGTGTGCAGAAACTCCTGTACCTGGAGATGCTCAGCCTCTAGAGTGAGGTTGGGGGTTGTAGGGGAGCTGAGCTGGTGCCTGGGGGGAGGAAAGATCTGTTTCCTGCTTCCTGTCTGAGGTGCCTGTCTCCAGTGTCAGAGCCAGTGAGCCAGGCACACACGTGTAAGCCTCTGTGCTTTGCATCTCTAGCTGTTGTAGGTGAGGCCTCCCTCTGGCTGACCTTACGTCAGCACAGTGACTGCCAGTTTTCAAACTGGTGCTGGCAGTCTAGGAGGAAGGTGCAGCAGGCTGCATGTCACAAGGAGGTGAGTATGCCGCTGGGACGATCGAGCACCTGAAGCTCCTCAAAGGTCCCAACCAGCTGGGCAGAGCATGCCCAGACAATGTTGTCCAGCTCTCCCTTCCCCGTGCAACAAGCTCCGTGCAAACCCCACCCCTTCAGCAGCCCTCTCTCTGCTAGGAAGCCTCTCAGACAGTCCACCCCTCCTCTGACACAAAGCGGCGGGATGTGGATCCCCTCTTCGACAAACAGCCAGAATGTCAGTCTCTCAAGCACTCCACCTGTCCGAGCTCCCCAATGTCCAGAGCACCACACAATATAGGCTTCTGCTCACAAAGCAGATCTCCAGGGCTAGGTGTTCAGCAGTCTCAGGCTTCCACCCCCTCCCCCGCTTCATTTCTCTTCCTCCCGCTGGTGAGCTGGGGTGTGGGAAGGGCCTGGGTCCCGCCAGAGTAAGGCTTTTGTATGTTACCCTGTTTCGTGAGGTCTGCTCTCTTTGTGATGTCTTTATGCTGTCTGGTTCAGCCTTCTTTCTTCTTGCTGTTTTAGGGTTAGTTGTACTGATTAACTATATTTTTGTACTATTTGTGGTTTTGGGAGGAGTTCTGCATGTCACCTCTCACACCGCCATCTTGAATCTCTCAGGTCATTTCTTTTTACTGAAAAAAATTGAGAAACAATGCCTAGTTACATGGCTGTTGTGATACAGTGGAAATTCTAGAGGATAAGGTAAAAAAAAAAATGTATGTGACAACACCAGGACACTGGAAAGTATCTCTGGGACACTGAACAAGTCACAATTTCTCTGGGTCTGTGACCCTGAGAAACATTTATAATAATACCTAGGAACGGAAGCTACTGGTGCCTCATCCTTAAAAGCTATTCCCAACTTCCTTTATCCTTGTCCTGCTTCCCACAGAGAAACTACAAAGTTAATTGCTCACCTTCCCAGTCTCTTTTGTGACTGGGTGTGACAACGTGACTGGCATTTCTCTTGGAAGACCTTCTTCTCCTTGATAAAAGCAGTAAATTGTATTGGCTTCCCTCCCTTGCCAGCATCTGCTCCTACTACCTGATCTTCCCTTGTTTTGCCCAGAGTTGTGAGAAACATTTTGCAAACACAGGATGACAGGCTTAAGAATGAAAAGTCAACATGCCTGGAACGGTGGAGGGAAAAGATGGAAGGAGCCTGGGTTTTTGATGGCATCACTGAGCCACTGCTGCAATGCTAGCAACCAACTAACTCTTACTCCTCTGTTCAAGGAATAAACCCCTATTTGATCTGCCATCCAGACACTTTGTTATCTGCAGCTGAGTAATCCTGTCAATACTATAGAGTTGTGAGAATGAAATGGGATGAAATAATGCATGCGTAATTAGTTTATATGCTGTAGATAACTCTACAAATTTATTATTACTAAGAGAAGCAATACAGAGCAATGAAAAAGCATTGGACTTGGACTCAATTTACATTTCAATCCTAGAGAGAGTTTCCTTATTATACCTTATTCATATGAAAATAACCTAACCTTTCTGCATTTTCATTGAATCACCTGTAAAATGTAAATATTAAGTATCTCAGAAGGTTATTGGGAAAGATCTTGGCACAGGGTTTGATAAGTTTTACTCAACAAATTTAATTTGAGAGAAAAATTAGCAGGTAGTAGTGATCTGTGGTATGCCCCAAATTAAGGAACTTGCTTTTTCTGAATCAGATTACACTGCCCTTTGAACATTGTAATAGAGCAGGTGCCATTCTAAGAACTTCACATATTGACTATCTTCACAGAAGTCCTATGTGTTATCTTTCACTTTATTGTGCTGGGGAAGAAAATGCTGTAAAAAGAGGTTAAGAAAAGCTCCTCAGATTATACACCTAGTATGTGGCATCGTCAGGATTTGAAGTCAACATTGTCTGGCTCCAGAAGCTGTGCTCTTAACCTATGTGTTATGTTAAGTCTTCTGATAGCTTTTTTTTTTAATTTTACCAAATGTACATCACAGTACTTCAAAGGTCCCCCACCCCATCCCTCCACTCCTGCCCACTCCCCTCCCCCATCCCTACCCAATTCCCTCCCCCTTGGTAACCACTAGTCACTTCTCAGTATCTATGAGTCTAATGCGGTTTTGTTCCTTCTGTTGTGCTTTGTTATTGTATTCCTTAAATAAGTGAAATCATATTGTATTTATCTTTCTTTGCCTGGGTTATTTCACTGAGCACAATAACCTCTAGATCCATCCATCTTATTGCAAATGGCAGGATTTCTTATCTTTTTATGGCTGAATAATATTCCATTGTGTGTATGTGCCACATCTTCTTTATCCATTCGTCTATTGATGGACACTTAGGTTGCTTCTGTATCTTGGCTATTGCAAGCAGTGTGGTGATAAACATAGGGGTGCATATCTTTTCAAATCAGGGATTTTGTTCTCTTTGGATAAATTCCAAGGAGTGGAATTACTGGGTCAAGTGGTATTTCTATTTTTCATTTTTTGAGGAACCTCAGAATTTTTTTCCACAAAGGTTGCACCAATTTTCAGTCCCACCAACAGTGTAAGAGGGTTCCTATTTCTCCACACCCTCACCAGTATTTGTTATTCCTTGTCTTTTGAATAATGGCCTTCCTAACTGGTGTGAGGTGATACAGCATTGTGGTTTAAATTTGCATTTCCCTGATGATTAGCAATGTGCAGCATATTTTCATGTGCCTGTTGGCCATCTAAATTTCTTCTTTGGAGAAGTGTCCAGGTCCTCTGCCCAATTTTGATTGGGTTGTTTTTTTGGTGTTGAGGCATATGAGTTCTCTATATGTTTTGAATGTTAATCCCTTATCAAATGAGTCATTTATGAATATATTCTCCCATACTATAGGATGCCTTTTTGTTCTGATAGTGTCCTTTGCTGTACAGAAGCTTTTGTGTTTGATGTAGTCCCGTTTGTTCATTTTTGGTTTTGTTTCCCTTGTCTGAGGAGAGGTGCTCAAGAAAAAGTTGCTCATGTTTACATTCAAGAGATTTTGCCTATGTTTTCTTCTATGAGTTTTATCGTTTCATGGCTTACATTCAGGTCTTTGATCCATTTCAAGTTTACTTTTGTATTTGGAATTAGGATATAATCCAGTTTCATTCTCAGACATGTAGCTGTCCAGTTTTGCCAATACCAGTTGTTGAAGAGGCTGCCATTTCCCAATTGTATATTCATGGTTCCTTTATCATATATTAATTGGCCATATATGTGTGGGTTCATATCTGGGCTTTCTATTCTGTTCCATTGATGTATGGATCTGTTCTTGTGCCAGTATATGTCTTTTTGAATCTGAGTTCTTATTTTCTTTGGGTAAATTCCCACAAGTGGAATTCCTGAGTTAAATGGTATTTCTTTATTTAGTTTTCTGAGGAACCTCTGAATTGCTTTCCACAATGGTTGAACTAAGTTACATTCCCACCAACAGTGTAGGGAGGTTCCCTTTTCTCCGCATTCTCACCAGCAATTGTTATTCCTTGTCTTTTGGATGTTGGCTATCCTAACGGGTGTGAGGTGATATCTCACTGTGGTTTTAATTTGCATTTCTCTGATATTTAGCAATGTGGAGCATCTTTTCATGTGCCTGTTGGCCATCTCAATTTCATCTTTGGAGAATTGTCTGCTCAGATCCTCCACTCATTTTTTAATTAGGTTATTTGCTTTCCAGGTGTTGAGGTATGTGAGTTCTCTATATATTTTGGATGTTAACCCCTTATCAGATATGTCAATTATGGATATATTTTCCCATACTGTAGGAAGCTTTTGTGTTCTATTGATGGTCATAATTGGCTGTATATGTGTGGGTTTATATCTGGCCTCTCTATTCTGATGTATTGATCTTTGAATCTGTTCTTGTGCCAGTACCAAATTGTTTTAATTACTGTAACTTTGTAATACAGCTTGAAGTCAGGGAGTATAATCCCCCAGCTTTGTTCTTATTTCTCAGGATTGCTTTGGCTATTCAGGGTCTTTTGTGGTTCTGTATCAATTTTAGAACTATTTATTCTGGTTCTTTGAAGAATGTTTTTGGTATTTTGGTAGGGATTTCATTGAATTTGTAAATTGCTTTGGGCAGTGTGGCCATTTTGATAATATTAAATCTTCCTATCCGTGAGCACGAGATAGCTTTCCTTTTGCTGGTGTCTTCTTTAATTTCTCTCATGAGTGTTTTGTAGTTTCCAGAGTATAGGTCTTTCACCTCCTTGGTTAAGTTTATTCCTATGTATTTTATTCTTTTTGATCCAATTATAGATGGAGTTGTTTTCCTGATCTCCTTTCTGCTAGTTCATTGTTAGTATATAGGAATGCAACAGGTTCTGTGTATTAATATTGTATCCTGCAACTTTGCTGAGTTCAGTTATCAGTTCTTGTATTTTTTTGACGGATTCTTTAGGGTTTTCTATGTATAATGTGTCATCTGCAAATAGTGAGAGTTTAACTTCTTCCTTACTGATATTGATGCCTTTTATCTCTTTGTGTTTTCTGATTGCTGTGGCTAGGACCTCCAGTACTATGTTGAATAAAAGTGGTGAGAGTGGGCATCCTTGTCTTGTTCCCGATCTCAGAGGAAAAGCTTTCAGCTTTTCACTATTAAGTATGATATTGACTGGATTTGTGAAGTATGGCCTTTATTATGTTGAGGCTCTATACCCATTTTGTTGAGAGTTTTTATCATGAATGGATATTGAATTTGTCAAATATGTTTTCAGCACATATTGAGATGATCATGTGGGTTTTGTCCTTCTTTTTGTTAAAGTAGTGTGTGATATTGATGGATTTACAAATATTACACCATCTTTGCACCTCTGTAATAAATCTGGTCCCTGAAGCCATCTGGCCCAGGCATTTTGTTCTTAGGTAGTTTTTTTTATTACCAGTTCAATTTCATTGCTGGTAATTGGTCTGTTCAGGTTTTCTGTTTCTTCCTCAGTCAGTCTTGGGAGATTGTATTTTTCTAAAAAGTTGTCCATTTCTTATGTTGTCCAATTTCTTGGCATATAATTTTTCATAGTATCCGCTAATAATTCTTTGTATTTCTGTGGTGTCTGTAGTGATTTTTCCTTTTTCATTTCTGATTCTATTTATGTGTGTACACACTCTCTCTCTCTCTCTCTCTCTTTTTTTTTTTGATAAGTCTGGCTAGGGGTTTATCTATTTTGTTTATTTCTCTCTCAAAGAACCAGCTCCTGGTTTCACTGATTTTTTTCTATTGTTTCATTCTTCTCAATTTTATTTATTTATACTGTGATCTTTATTATGTCCCACCTTCTACTGACTTTGGGTTTCATTTGTTCTTTTTCTAGTTTATTTAATTGTGATTTTAGACTGTTTATTTGGGATTCTTATTGTTTCTTGAGGTAAGCCTGTGTTGTTATGTACCTTCCTCTTAGAACTTCCTTTGCCTTGCCCCACAGGTTTTGGGCTGTTGTGTTTTTGTTTTCATTTGTCTCCAGGTATTGCTTGATTTCTATTTTAATTTTTTCATTGATATGTTGATTATTTAAAAGCATGTTTTTTAGCCTCCATGTGTTTGTAAGTCTTTTCCTTTACTTTCTGTAATTTATTTCTAGTTTCATACTATTGTAGTCTGAGAGTCTGCTTGATACAATTTCGATCTTTTAGAATTTATTGAGGCTCTTCTTGTAGCCTAGTATGTGATCTGTTCTGGAGAATGTTCCATGTACACTTGAGAAAAATGTGTGTCCTGGTGCTTTTGGATGGAGTGTTGTGTAGATATCTGTTTAGTCCATTTGATCTAATGTATTGTTCAGTGCTTCTATTTATTTATTTATTTTCTGTCTGGTTAATCCGTCTGTTGATGTGAGTGGTGTGTTAAAATCTCCTAAAATGAATTTGTTGCAATCCTTTTCTTCTTTTAATTCTTTTAGTATTTGTTTTACATATTTAAATGGTCCTGTGTGGATGCATAGATATTTATAATGGTTATATCCTCTTGTTGGACTGATCCCTTTATCATTATGTAATGTCCTTCTTTTTCTCTTGTTACTCTTTGCTCTGAAATCAACTACGTCTGATGTAAGTACTGCTACTCCTGCTTTTTTCTCCCTGTTATTTGCATGAAATATCTTTTCCCATCCCTTCACTTTTAGTCTGTGTATGCCATTGGGTTGGTAATGAGTCTCTTGTAGGCAGCATAACGATTGGCCTTTTTTGTTATCCATTCTGCCACTTTATGTCTTTTTATTGGTGCATTCAGTCCATTTACATTTAAGGTGATTATTCATAGATATGTAGTTATTGCTATTTTGTTAATTATTTTCTGCTGCTTTTTCTATCTCCTCTCTGTTCCTTTCTTCCTGTCTTATATTCTTCTCCTGTTATTGATGGTTTTCTTTAGTGTTTTAATTGTATTTCTCTCTCTTTTTAAAATTTATTTGTGTGTGTGTATTTACTGTAGGCTTTAGTTTTGTAGTTACCAAATGTTTAAGGATAGCTTCTTTACTATATGATAGTCTGTCTTAAATTACTTATTACCCTGTTTCAAACACAATCTAAAGTTACTTGTTTTTCCTTCTTCCTCCTCCACATTTTTTGTATCAGATGTCATAATCTGCACTTTTTCTGTGTCTCTTAACTGATTTTTTTCTATAGTTGATTTTGCTCCTTTTGTTACAATTTCGTACTTGCTTGGTAATCAGTTGGTTTACTACCTTTACTATGGGTTTATTTTCCCTGGTAAAACCTATATAGCCTTAAGGTAATTTCCATCTACAGCAATTCCTTTTATGTATCATGTAAGACTGACTTAGTGGTGGTGAATTCCTTCAATTTTTGTTTATCTGGAAATTGTTTAATCCTTGCTTCAAATGTAAATGATAATCTCATTTGTTAGAGGTTTCTTGGTTGGAGCTCCTTCTGTTTCAGTACATTAAATATATCATGCCACTCCCTTCTGGCCTGTATAGTTTCTGTTGAGAAGTCTGCTGATAGCCTGATGGGGTTTCCTTTATAAGTAACCCTTTTCTCTCTCTGTCTGCTTGCAACACTCTTTATCCTTTATCTTTGCCATTTTAATCATTATATGTCTTGGTGTTGTCTTGCTCGGTTCCTTTTGTTAGGTGATTTCTGCATTTCCATTAGTGAGTGTTTATCTTCTTCCCCAGATTGGAGAATTTTTTTTAATATAATTTATTTTGGTATCATTAATCTACAATTACATGTGCAATATTATGGTTATTAAACTACCCCCTTCATCAGGTCCCCCCCCCCAACCCCATTACAGTCACTGTCCATCAGCGTAGTGAGATGCTATAGAATCACTACTTGTCTTCTCTGAGTTGTACTGCCCTCCCCGTGCCCCCCCAACATTATATCTACTAATCGTAATGCCCCTTTTTCCCTCTTATCCCTCCCTTCCCACCCATTTTCCCCAGTCCCTTTCCCTTTGGTAACTATTAGTCCATTCTTGGGTTCTGTGAGTCTGCTGCTGTTTTGTTCCTTCAGTATTTTTTCTTTGTTCTTATACTCCACATATGAGTGAAATCATTTGATGTTTGTCTTTTTCAGCTTGGCTTATTTCACTGAGCATAATACCCTCTAGCTCCATCCATGTTGTTGCAAATGATAGGATTTGTTTTCTTCTTATGGCTGAATAATATTCCATTGTGTATATGTACCACCTCTTCTTTATCCATTCATCTACTGATGGACACTTAGGTTGCTTCCATTTCTTGGCTATTGTAAATAGTGCTGCAATAAACATAGGGGTGCATCTGTCCTTTCAAATTGGGCTGCTGCATTCTTAGGGTAAATTCCTAGGAGTGGAATTCCTGGGTCAAATGGTATTTCTATTTTGAGTTTTTTGAGGAACCTCCATACTGCTATCCACAATGGTTGAACTAATTTGCAGTCCCACCAGCAGTGTAGGAGGGTTCCCTTTTCTCCACACCCTTGCCAACATTTGTTGTTGTTTGTGTTTTGGATGTTGGCCATCCTCACTGGTGTGAGGTGTTATCTTATTGTGGTTTTAATCTGTATTTCTCTGATGATTCGTGATGAGGAGCATCTTTTCATGTGCCTGTTGGCTATCTGAATTTCTTCTTTGGAGAAGTGTCTATTCATGTCCTCTGCCTATTTCTTAATTGGATTATTTGCTTTTTGTTTGTTAAGGTGCGTGAGTTCTTTATATATTTTGGATGTCAACCCCTTATCGGATACATTATTTATGAATATATTCTCCCATACTGTAGGATGTCTTTTTGTTCTACTGATGGTGTCCTTTGCTGTACAGAAGCTTTTCAGCTTGATATAGTCCCACTTGTTCATTTTTGCTTTTGTTTCCCTTGCCCAGGGAGATATGTTCATGAAGAAGTTGCTCATGTTTATGTCCAAGAGATTTTTGCCTATGTTTTTTTCTAAGAGTTTTATGGTTTCATGACTTACATTCAGGTCTTTGATCCACCTTGAGTTTACCTTTGTGTATGGGGCTAGACAGTAGTCCAGTTTCATTCTCTTACATGTAGCTGTCCAGTTTTTCCAACACCAGCTGCTGAAGAGGCTGTCATCTCCCCATTGTATATCCAAGGCACTTTTATCAAATATTAATTGACTGTATATGTTTGGGTTAATGTTTGGATTTTCTATTCTGTTCCACTGGTCTGTGGGTCTGTTTTTGTGCCAATACCAAATTGTCTTGATTACTGTGGCTTTGTAGTAGAGCTTGAAGTCAGGGAGTGTAATTCCCCCTGTTTTATTCCTCCTTCTCAGGATTGCTTTGGCTATTCCAGATTGGAGAATTTTTAACAATTATTTCCTTAAAGAGACTTTCCATCCCCTTGTCTTTCTCTTCTCCTTCTGGTCCCCTTATTATGTGAATTTTTTTTTTTTTTGGATGGTCACATAGCTCTCTTATCATTCTTTCATTCCTAGAGATCCTTTTTTCTCCCTCTTCCCCAGCTTCTTTGTTTTCCTGTTCTCTAATTTCTGTTTCATTTACTTTCTCCTCTACATGATGTAATCTACTTTTAAATCCATCCATCATATGTTTCATTTCAGATACTGTATTCTTCATATCTGAGTGGCTCTTTTTCAGGTTTTCTATCTCTTTGTTGATGTCCTCCCTGAGATCTTGAATACTTTTCTGTAAATCTGTGAGCATGTTTATTACTTTATTTTGAAAGCTTTATCAAGACGATGGGTGATCTCTGTTTCATTTAGCCCTCTTTTTGGGATTCTTTACTGTAGTTTTGATTGGATCAAATTCCTCTGCCTGCTCATTTGGTCAGGGCTTCTGTATTTCTTTCTTTGTATTAGGCATCTCTGCTATGCTTTCTGGTCTAAAGAGTAATAGCTTTATGAAGAAGGTGTGTTACAGTGCTCAAGATTCTTTACTCTCTAGTGCCTGGTTCTATTTTGTGTGGGTCCAGTTGTTGGCATGCCATGGCAGGGCTCCTTTCTGTCTGGCTTCTGTAGTGGTCTAAGTCTGGATGGGAAGTTTGCTTGAGTCTCTGCCTCTGTGATCAGCTCAGGAATTTCTGTTGAGCTCACTGTGGACGGGGCTGCCCTCTACCTGGACTGCAGCAGTGGCAGGGCTGGAGGGTTAATGGGGTGAGCAGACCAATGTGCCACAGCCAGATGCATAGGACCAGGTTTGGACACCCACAGGAAGGAAGGAGCTCTTGGGGCTGGCTCCTCCAGGCACCTGTCTGTTTGGGCTGAAATGGAGCCAAGCCAGCTGGGAGAATCTCCCTCACCTGCCAGGCAGCAAAGTCTGGTGCTGCTGGTGGGACACGTGGGTTGGTTCCCAGCAGTGTTCAGGGACATTCCTGGGGGGCTGTGTTGCCAGCAAGAAGGATGGAGCATCTGGAGCTCCCAAGAGTTCCCAATCTGTTGGGCCGAGGAAGGGTTGTGGAGGTATCCTGCACCTGCCCTTTCTCCTGAAGAGAGATTTTATCTAACCCTTGCCCCTCTGGCAAGTCTTTCATACTGCCACCTCTGCTTTGTGTCTCAGGACTGATGGAGTGTGCCCGCCCTCCACACTGGCTGGAGTCTAAGCCTGCCAGTGTTCTGCCTGTCCCTAGTGTCCAGACCCAGTAATCACCAGCACTAAGTGCAATGTGGGCTGGTGCTCCCAGTGGAGATCTCCAGGGCCAGGTGTGCAGCACCCCTGGGCTCCTCCCCTCCCCTCTCTGTTCCTCTTTCTCCCACCTGCAGGCTGGTGTGGGGGGAGAGCGTGGGTCCCGCTCGATCTCAGCTTTGCTGCCTTCTCTGTGTGCTCCTCTCTTCCTCAGATGTAGGGGGTCTGTTCTGCAGTTTTCAAGTCTTGTTGCATTTGCTGTATTTTCCTCTTTTATTTGTTTTTGGGAGGTCTCCATCTTCTCTTCCTATTTTGCAATCTTTCCTGTATCCCCGATAACATTTTTAAGTACATTTCATTGACCACTGTATTTAAACAGGGAAAACTTTGAATTTAAGCAATCCCTGCTTGCAGGCCAGGATTGTACACACCAAAAAAGGGTATAAGGTTCTTTCCCATAGTTGAGCATTTGGGGGAAAAAATTGAGGAATGTTTCATCTGGGGTGTAGAGGGGCATTTCAGTTTCTGGTGAATTGAAATGGCAGAAGGCTCAATATTTCCCTGGGGTTTCACCACTTTGGCCTTTCTCGGCAAAAGTCCAAGCTAAGCTTTCTTATTAGGATTTTAAATAAAAAGGTAAACCACTCCCTAAATAGATAAAGAAGCTCTAGAGGAGTCCCAAGAAGAAGGCCTGGGACTTGCCTAAGCTATTCATTCTTCCTTCCTACAAAGCTTACAGATACCTTAATAGAGAAGACTTGTTGGCATTTTTGCATACTCTCCTGGGGAAGTAATAATTGTTAGTGTCCTTCATGCCTATAAAATGAGAATTTCTTCATGGAGATATGAGACTTAAGTTCCCATTAGGTTGTCTGGAAAATTCCCCAGAGTAAGAAGATTTAGCTAGGCATAATTCTAAGTAAAGTTTTAAGCGTGAGAGTAATTGTGGGCTTACTTGAAATGGATATGGTGGTTTCACTCTCCTTCTAGTATGTCCTTTTGTATTGTAGAAGCTAGAAAATTAAAATATATTATTCCCAGACTTTCTTATTCCTAAAGTTTTAGATGTGAGTTAGATTCTGCCAATTAGCAGTACTCATATGCTCTTGAGAACACAGAAATAAGGAAGGGGACCTCTCCATGCCATTTTATTTTCTATTGGCTGGTGTGACAAGGTGTACCAGGGGAGCCAGTAGTGAGACACATGGGTCTTTACTGTGTATTCTGGGCAGAGTGGCCTCACAAGTTTCCTGGGACCAACTTAGACAGTTATTAAATCAAAGGAAACTTTGCAGGCAATATGATTAAGCAGAAGAAGATCCAGATTTGGTCTTTGGTTCTTGTATAGAATGAACAAAACTCAATGTTTCTACAAAAAAATGTAGGTGTAATTGAGAGCTTGTGGCCTTTCCATTGTATTGTGCTGAGGTGTGTGGCATGTAATTCAGCTACAAGGATCTGAGTTGAGAAGTGTCGGTAGGGCAGTAGATGGAGATCACAACAGATGTTCCAAGTAGACTACAGAGCCCTCGAGAACCAGACTGAGTCCTAGCCAATTAAGAGGGGCAAAGAACGGATCACAGATGTAACCTCCGCAGACTCTAGCTTCAGAAGTGGGCAGTGGTACTGGTTCATTTCAGCAGGCATATGGTCCACGGGGAGACCCAGGCTGGCTCTCTCTCTGGCTGAGACAAGTGAGATCACAATGCACACTGCACGGCACTGGGCTCTTGCTACTGGTGTATGCTGCGCATCTCGCCTGCATCCCCGAAGCAAAGAGGAGGACACCGGAAAACTGGAAAACTGGACATTTTACCAAAAATGTTTGAGTACTGCCTAAAGGGAATATTTCTATTACTGTATCAAAGTTTATTGCATGAGGTGAAAGTTCAGATTTCCCTCCCTTCTGTTTCCGAGTAGGTGGATCATGAGAATGATTGGGACAGGTGAAGGGCGTCTGTTATTTTTTTTCTGAGTGGAAAAAAAAGTATATTTCTGAATTTTTTTTTTCTGAGTGGAAAAAAAAGTATATTTCTGAATCTATTGACTCTGTCTCATTGATTGTGATTACCTGTAGTCCTAATTCTCTGCCCCCACTAGGGATCCCATGTCTGTATGCCCCTTCGGTAAAAAAGGCAAACAAAAAACCAAAAATGTAAATGAGTATCAGGTTGTTGAATTTGGGTAATTTAATGCACTACCCGTACATTAACGAGCCACCCATTCCTGCCATGACAACCATTAAAACCTGATATCAAAACCTGAACTCAGAATGGTCTCTTTGAATCTTTCTACCACAAGAATTTAAAGCAAGATTTTTAAAAAGGAAATATATTGTATCACATTATGACCACAAAGATGTTAATAAATCTTAATGACATTTAGTGAAATTGAAATTGAGGTTTTTATAACATTAAAAATAATGTAGAGTAATATATTTTATAATAACGTTTACTTTGATCATTATCTCTTTACAGTTTCTTATAGTGTGAATAATAGTATAACAGTTCTAAATGTATGTCATTTATAATTATACATATAGACATATCAGATATGCATGGAACTTTTTTTTTTACTGATAGGGCTATATAAACTTTAGAAATGGCTAGTGTCAATACTTAGAACATGATAAGAACTACAGTAGACAGAAAACCTAAACAAGACTTAATGAGAGCCAATCAGACTCTGCCCTGAATCTTAAGAAGGATCAGAGATCTTTGAACTAAGTCTTAGATGATGACTAGGAAGGAGATAACCAGACATGCAAAAAATGAGAGTGAAATAACATGTTTAAGGTTTGCTTTCTAAATATATTTCTTAATGTAATCCAATATGTTATATACCATATTATATAATGCTATGTATAATATAATGAGTATATTATAATATACATTATGTGTATATGTAATTGATATAATGGCACTTTTTTAGACATATAGTTAATGAATCATCTATGAATTTTCATTTTATGGCGTTTACTTTATAAAGTCTAATTTTTAAGTCATGAAAAAATAGCATACATTTGTACACCTGTAATGCCAAATGGATACAGAAGCCTGTAGGCAGAGAACAAATCATAAAGCTACTTGCATTATGTGGACTTATGCTGATGATTTTAGGGTTCTCTCTAATGCAGAAAAAATTTCAAGTTTGTGTTCAGAAGTTTCTCTGACAGCATGGGAGGTCATGCATTGGCATTGTAGAATAAAACAACTCATGAGACAGCCACTGCACTACTACACTCAGTTTTTTTGTAAATTTCATAGCATTCAGAGCAATTTATTTCTGTTTACTTATTTTTGTTTGCTTTTTTCCATACTTATTTTTCCACTAGACTGCAAACTCCATGTAGGCAGGGACAAACTATATTCTTCTTGTCTTTAGTTGTATCCTAGTACCTTCCACAGTGCCTGGCACCAAGAAAAGGTTCAATCAATATTTGGAGAATGAATGCATGAGGTGGAGAAAGTGGATATTTGAGAGACATTTAGGAAGTCAAAGCTTGTAGATTGCGTATGATGTTTTCAAGACTTTTCTGTCCTGTTCTCCCAGTCAGAACCATCAGTCAGAAGGCACAGAATGGGCCATTTTCTATTTCTGTGTCATGCTTGAGAAGGAAGAGAAATTACTTAACTATATCCATGTAAATTTGTAGTGTGTGTGTGTGTGTGTGTGTGTGTGTGACCTGTATGATGATGGAAGACGGAAGCACAGAGGCTTGGGTAAGTTTTGTGACCTTGGGCATGTTGCACGTTTCTTGCCCTCTCAGTTTCCTCACCAGTACAGTGAGTGTAGCAGTGGAGGTTCTGAAGGAGACTAAATGAAATCACATGTGTAAAGATTCTGGCAGATTGTAGGACATACTCATTAGTTTCAGCTCACCACTATTCTCTCTAAAACACATTGTTAAAACAGTTCTAAATGTTGTATAAATAGATGGTTCATGTAAATATATTGCCCAAACTGTGATTCTTTGGGGAACACACATGGCTAATGGGCAGGACACTGAGACTGGAAGTATAGCTGGGACCGTGTGGTCCAGGATATACGGGAATCCTGTGGGTAAGGGGGACCAATTCAAAAGAATTTCTGTTTCACTGAATTAAGAACACTGTGAGTTGTCCTGTTGATTAGAAAGACAATGACAAACATCTTTTTAGGGGTGTACCTTATTGGAATTGATATAATGGCACTTTTTTTAGACATATAGTTAATGAATCATTTATGAATTTTCATTTTATGGCATTTACTTTATAAAGTCTAATTTTTAAGTCATGAAAAACTAGCATACATTTGTATACCTGTAATGCCAAATGGATACAGAAGCCTGTACTGAAAATATAATCTAAATGTGTCAAGTAAATGTAAAATGAAAGGATCTGCAGAGTTATTAATGTACAAAAATAATGCTTTTCCTGGAAGCCCCATGAACACAGGGACCACATCCATGTGGCTCACCACTGCTAAGCTCTGTCTACCACAGATCCTTATGCGTAGTAACACAGCCCCAAATAAAAATATTAGGCAAGTGAATGGGTAGATTCACCATGAGCCTTTTGAAACTGATTCTGCCACCTATATTGTCTTTGAGATTCTGGGAAGTTGCTTAAACTCTTTGAGCCTCTTTTCTCTCATGTGCAAAATGGGGATAAATGGCCCATTATGCTGTTGTAAGGATTAAATTAAAATGTTTGAAGCACTTATCCTAATGCAACTCCGTGGTACATGTGCAATAGATGTTACCTATTAATAAGTCAAATAGAAATCAAGGGAAAGAAATCTACGAAATATTTACATTAGCAGGGACATTGCCGGAACATCCAGACAACACTCAATGATGGCCTCACTTAGCGTTCGGATCATCACGCGCTGCTTTTGCACTGGTGACTTCAGTGGACTATGTAGCAGAGATGAATTACCTCAGACGTGAGCTGAACAGAATAGGGGGCTCCATGTTGATGAGGATCAATAAAAGGGGGTGGCCGGAGGCTTTAGTGCTGGGCCAATTTGATGGGTCTTGGAAAGAGTTGTATTAAAAGCTTTTAGGGGAAAGCTCCCTGTTGCTGCTTTTTGTACTCTGTCTAGTACCTTAATGAATGCTGCTATAAAGAGTGTTTTATCTCTGTGTTATGAGCCCAGGTTTGACTGTTTGTGATTTTAGCTGTCTCAGGATAAGATTTTATGAAGGGGAAAAAAAACTCATATGGAAATATGAGTTTTATGATGAGTACCAATCTGAAGAAATTAACAGCAATCACTGGTATTAAATAGTAAATCCCCAAATCAGAGATTTTGGATTGATTAAAAACACACACCATTCAGACGAAAGAATTTCACACCAGATTCTGATAGAATAATGATCTTTACATTATTGTAACACTTGGGGCTGAAGTATGAGTTTGTTCTCTAGGATACTAAAAAGAGTGAGGGGATAACATAACATCCTAGTCAAATTCTGTGTTTCCTTCAAGGTCACTCATACCTTTTATCTAAAGGTTACCCTTTCCAATTACCTAAGTGTTCTATTGTTGAATATTGAATTTAATTTTAAAAGTATGAGGACAACATTATACCAAGCATATATCAACCTAACTTGCCTGACTTCTAGAGTGGGATTACATTCTAAAATAGGAGGTTAGAAAACACTTCCTTTATATGTATCTAAACCTTCTACTGTCACATATACAGTAAGGATTTTTCTATCTTGTTTTAGTTTCTCTTCTGGGTTGTTTTTATGATTGTATTTACATATGGAGCCAGCACTTCAGCAAAGATTATTTAGAACCCCTTTTGTTACCCACTTTTGATGGAGCTTAGTGAGGCTGCAACAGGAAGTGTATTAGTGAATGCACTGCAAATGCTCCCGTTCTTTCCTCTCCTATGAGCTGTTTCAAACAGCATAGACTGAAGAGCTATTAGCAGAAGCAATGCGGCTAAATTCTTTGATCGAAGTGGATTATAGGGGGATGGCTTATGAAGATACTGCTGACAAATTGAAATTCTTCAACTCAGTCAAATACTTTCTCTCTATTTGGCTTTATTAATAGCCTGTAGAAATCTAAAACTTATGCATAAAGTTAACCATCCACCTTTCAAAACATTATTTGAAAAGATCAGTTTCTGAAATATTTGATCCACTCTTAGAATGTTGTCATATTAATGCATATTAATACAGTGATTCATTTCATTTTGCTTTTTAAATTATCACTATCCTTTAGAAAGTTCTATAACATCATTTAAAACAATTTGCTCATTACTTATTGACTAAGTTACATATACTTTAATTGAGAATTTATTATGAAATTTGATTAAGACCATATAAATGCATAAAACAATGGCTGATTTTGATTATGCACAGTCTGCATGATGTGTGTGTTGGGGGGTGGTCGTTGAAATAAAGGAAATATTACCAGGGACTGCTAAGAAGTTTGTGTAGCTTCAAACTGATTTAGTGGACTGATTGGATATGTGCTTTAAAAATAGCACTTTTCATTTCTCTTTCTGATTTTAAATGTACATAAACATTTTGGAAATTCACATTTCGTATTTTTGTGTATAAGCCTCATCTTTTTTCAGATAAAATTCTATCTATAAATGTTTTACATGTTTAGGTACATACTGTTTATTGTCTGATTTTTTTCCTACTTAACACTCTACCATAACTATTTTCCCATGTCCACATTTATTCTGCTGTACAGGCATACCTTGTTTATGGCACTTTGATTTATTACACTTCACAGATACTGTGTTTTTACAAATTAAAGGTTAGTGGCAATCTTGCATCGAGCAAGTCTGTTGACACCATTTTTCTAATAGCATTTGCTTACATCTTGTCTCTGTGTCACATTTTGGTAATTCTCATAGTATTTGAACTTTTCCATGATTATTATATTTATTATGGTGATCTGTGATTAGTGATCTTTGATGTTACTATTGTAATTGCTATCAATATCACCCATATCAGATGGCAAACTTAATCAATAAGTGTCTGTTTCTGACTATCCCGTTAATTGACCATTCCCCTGTCTGTCTCCCTCTTCCTGTTCTCTGAAACACAACAATATTGAATATAGGTCAGTTAACCCTTCAATGGCCTCTAAGTATTCAAGTGAAAGGAAAGGTCACATATCATTCACTTTAAATCAAAAGCTAGAAGTGATTCAACTTAGGGAGGAAAGCATGTGGAAATAAATAGGCCAAAACTAGACCTCTTGCACAAAACATTTAGCCAAGTTGTGAAAGCAAAGGAGAAGATCTTGAAAGAAATTAAAAATGCTATTCCAGTAAACACAAGAATGATAAGAAAGCAAAACAGCCTTATTGCTGATACAGGGAGAAAGTTTTAGTGGTCTGGAGAGATCAACCAGCCACAATATTCCATTAGTCAAAGCCTAATTCAGAGCAAGGCCCTAACTCTTAAATTCTTTGAAATCTAAGGGAGGTGAGGAAGCTGAAGCAGAAAGTTTGAAGCTAGCAGAGGTTGCTTTATGAAGTTTAAGGAAAGAAGCCATCCATCTCCATAACATAAAATTGCAAGGTGAAGCAGCGAGTGCTAATGTAGAAGCTGCCCCAAGTCATCCAGTTCTAGCTAAGATCATTAATAAAGGGGGCTATACTAAACAATGGATATTCAGTGTAGACAAAACAGCCTTCTTTTGGAAGAAGATGCCATCTAGGAGCTTTCATAGCTAGAAAGGAGAAGTCAGTGCCTGGCTTCAAAATTTCAAAGGGCAGGCTTACTCTCCTGTTAGGGGCTAATGCAGCTGGTGACTTCAGTTGAAGCCAATGCTCATTTAC
>JAVSCE010019752.1:0-32980 GCA_032199065.1 Smutsia gigantea | reverse complement strand
ACAGTCACATCTTCAGCTACATGACATACATGTTCCTTAAAATCACTGCACTATGCAAACTGCACAATAAAAACCACAGGTCTTGTGGGAAAAATGGATTTAGAGCCCAGAGCCCAAAAACTTCATCGTGACACATTAAGAAACAAACAATAGGAATCTAATAAAAATGGCCCCTCAGTTGTGCACATGTTAAATGGTTAAGAATACATAAATGGGACTTCTGGGAAGATGGCAGTGTGAACAGGGTGGCGGAAATCTCCTCCGAAAACCATATGTATTTATGAAAATACAACAAATAAAATTATTCCTAAAAGAGAGACCAGAAGATACAGGACAACACTCAGCCTGCAGCTACACCTGAGAGGACTCAGCACCCCATGAGGTGGGTATGATACAGAGCTGCAACCCGGCGGGACCCGAGCACTCACCCACTCCAGCACACTGGTGGGAGGAGAGGATTCAGAGCCAGGAGGGGGTGGAAGCACAGGCCCGCCAAATAACCAGTCCTGGTGATCTGCGCCGGGAGCATTGACACACATCGCGTGGTGTATCGGAGACTGGAGAGACAGAGGTGCGGGAACTGAGATGGAGAACGCAGGCAGGCCCTCTCATCTGGCTCCCCAGAACAAAAGAAAAGTGTATGCTTTTTTTTAGGGGTCTTAAAGACACAGGGGCCCAAGAGAGGAGCAGGATCATCCCAGCACACTCAGCCAAGCAGGGTGGGAGTCCTGGGGAATTTCTGACCCCTTGGCCAGTGGCTGGGAAAAAGCAGCTACCACCCATTCGTTCCCTCCCCGGCCAGAGGCTCAAAGGGCCCGGCGGAGTGGCTGCAGCTGCTGAATAGTGGAGCAGCAGCACCACCTACAGCATCCTCACAGAATCTACACCCAGCGGGCATTTTTTTTCTTTTCTTTTCTTTTTCTCTTTTCTTTCTTTTTTTCTTTTTTTTCTTTTTCTGACCACTTCTATCACCATGAAAAGACAGAGGAATATGGTACAAACAAAACTTAGCCAGACAACCCCAGAGAGGGAGCCTGATGGGATGGACATTCACAATCTTCCTGAAAAAGATTTCAGAATAAAAGCCATAACCATACTGATGGATCTACAGAGAAATATGCTAGAGCTAAGGGAGGAAGTGAGGGAAGAGGAAAGTGAGGAAAGACAATGCAGAAATGAGACAAGTTATCGACGGGCTTAGCAGCAGACTGGACGAGATGCAAGAGACTGTTAATGGAATAGAAATCAGAGAAGAGGAATACAGAGAAGTGGAGGCAGAGACATGAAGAGAACTGTGTGACCAATCCAAATGGAACAATATTCGCATTACAGAAGTACCAGAGGAAGAAGAGAGAGAAAAAGAGATAGAAAGTGTCTTCGAAGAAATAATTGCTGAAAACTTCCCCAAGCTGGGGAAGAAAATAGTCTCTCAGACCATGGAAGCCTACAGATCTCCCAACACAAGAGACCCAAGGAAGACAACACCAAGACACATAATAATTAAAATGGTAAAGATCAAAGATAAGGACAGAGTATTAAAGGCAGCTAGAGAGAGAAAAAAGATCACCTACAAAGGAAAACCCATCAGACTATCATCAGACTTCTCAACAGAAACCCTACAGGCCAGAAGAGAATGGCATGATATATTTAACATAATGAAACAGAAGGGCCTCGAACCAAGAATATTGTATCCAGCACGATTATCATTTAAATTTGAGGGAGGGGTTAAACAATTTCCAGACAAGCGAAAGCTGAGGGAATTTGCCTCCCATAAACCACCTCTACAGGATATCTTAAAGGGACTGCTCTAGATGGAAGCACTCCTAAGGCTAAAAAGAGGCCACTAGAGAAAATAAAATCATTGCAAAGAAAGCAGACCATCCAAATACTAACTAAAGGCAAAGAATAAAACACCTAGTATATAAAGAATGGAGGAGGAAGAATAAGAAGGGAGAGAAATAAAGAATCATCAGACTGTGTTTACAATAACTTAACAAGAAAGTTAAGTTAAACTCTTAGATAGTAAAGAAGCTACCCTTGAACGTTGGGTAACCACGAATCTAAAGCCAGCAATGACAATAAGTACATATCTATTGGTAATCACCCTAAATGTAAATGGACTGAATGCACCAATCAAAAGACACAGAGTAACAGAATGGATAGAAAAGCAAGACCCATCTATATGCTGCCTACAAGAAACTCACCTCAAATCCAAAGATATACACAGACTAAAAGTGAAGGGATGGAAAAAGATATTTCATGCAAACAACAAGGAGAAAAAAGCAGGTGTTGCAGTACTTGTATCAGACAAAATAGACTTCAAAATGAAGAAAGTAGCAAGAGATAAAGAAGAACATTACATAATGATAAAGGGGTCAGTCCAACAAGAGGATATAACCATTTTAAATATATATGCACGCAACACAGGAGCGCCAACATATGTGAAACAAATACTAACAGAATTTAAGGAGGAAATAGAAAGCAATGCATTCATTTTAGGAGACTTCAACACACCACTCACTCCAAAGGACAGATCAACTACACAGAAAATAAGGAAAGACACAGAGGCACTGAACAACACACTAGAACAGAGGGACCTAACAGACATCTACAGAACTCTACACCCAAAAGCAACAGGATACACATTCTTCTCAAGTGCACATGGAACATTTTCCAGAATAGACCACATACTAGGCCACAAAAAGAACCTCAATAAATTCAAAAATACTGAAATTCTACCAACCAACTTCTCACATCACAAAAGTATAAAACTAGAAATAAATTTTAGAAAGAAAACAAAAAGGCTCGCAAATACATGGAGACTTAACAACATTGCCCTAAATAATCAATGGGTCAATGGCCAAATTAAAACAGAGAGCAAAGAATATATGGAGACCAATGACAACAACAACACAAAGCCACAACTTCTGTGGGACGCAGCAAAAGTAGTTCTAAGAGGAATGTATATTGCAGTCCAGGCCTATTTAAAGAAGGAAGAACATTCCCAAATGAATAGTCTAAAGACACAATTACTGAAATTGGAAAGGGAAACAAAAGCAAAACTGAACAAGTGGGACTATATCAAGCTGAAAAGCTTCTGTACAGCAAAGGACACCATCAATAGAACAAAAAGACATCCTACAGTATGGGAGAATATATTCATAAATGACTATCCGATAAGGGGTCGACATCCAAAATATATAAAGAACTCACGCACCTTAACAAACAAAAAGCAAATAATCCAATTAAGAAATGGGCAGAGGACATGAATAGACACTTTTCCAAAGAAGAAACTCAGATGGCCAACAGGCACATGAAAAGATGCTTCACATCGCTAATCATCAGAGAGCTGTACATTAAAACCACAATGAGATATCACCTCACACCAGTGAGGATGGCCAACATCCAAAACACAAACAACAACAAATGTTGGCGAGGATGTGGAGAAAGGGGAACCCTCCTACACTGCTGGTGGGAATGCAAATTAGTTCAACCATTGTGGAAAGCAGTATGGAGGTTCCTCAAAAAACTCAAAATAGAAATACCGTTTGACCCAGGAATTCCACTCCTAGGAATTTACCCTAAGAATGCAGCAGCCCAGTTTCAAAAAGACAGATGCACCCCTATGTTTATCGTGGCAGTATTTACAATAGCCAAGAAATGGAAGCAATCTAAGTGTCCATCAGTAGATGAATGGATAAAAAAGATGTGGTACATATACACAATGGAATATTATTCAGCCATAAGAAGAAAACAAATCCTACCATTTGCAACAACATGGATGGAGCTAGAGGGTATTATGCTCAGTGAAATAAGCCAAGCCAAAAAAGACAAGTATCAAATGATTTCACTCATACGTGGAGTATAAGAACAAAGAAAAAAAAAACTGAAGGAACAAAACAGCAGCAGACTCACAGAACCCAAGAACAGACTAATAGTTACCAAAGGGAAAGGAACTGAGGAGGATGGGTGGGAAGGGAGGGAGAAGGGGGAAAAGGGGGCATTACGACAAGCAGACATAATGTGGGGGGAGTGCAGGGAGGGCTGTACAACTCAGAGAAGACAAGTAGTGATTGTATAGCATCTCACTACGCTGATGGACAGTGACTGTAATGGGGTAGGTGGGGGGGGACCTGATGAAGGGGGTAGTTTAATAACCATAATATTGCACATGTAGTTGTAGATTAATGATACCAAAATAAATTATTAAAAAAAAGAACACATAAATATTATGGTAGATATGACCCTCAACATTGAGAAAGATCTGAAGTTTGCTGGGGAAAGGGACTTCAGAAGGGTTGTAGCTTATGCGTTTTATGAGTGCCAGAAAGAGGTTTGTCTGAATTCGTTGTCTGGAAAGTTTTACTCAATCTGGGTTTAGCAAACTATGGCTCTCAGGCCAAATCAGGCCCAGTTTCTCTTCTGGTAAATAAAGTGTCACCGGAACACAGCCATGCCACTCATGTGCATGTTTTCTGTGGCTGCTTTCACACTATAATAGCAGAATCAGAATGATTACAACTGAGGCCAGCAAAGCCTAAATATTTACTATCTGGCCTTTGACAGAAATGTTTGCCAACCTCTGTATGAGATAGTCTCTGGGATCCAGTGGGTATGGCATTTTCCACATCTCAATTTGCTGAAAGATTTAAACCCCTAGTTCTGATGCCCTCCTATGTGAACAAGGAGGTGGGTGTGGGCGCGCACACACACACACACACACACACACACACTCACACACACACCGTGGCCAGACCTTATCTGCATAAACCATTCAAGCATGCATTCAGGTGCCCCACCCTGGCACAGTGCCCATGTCTGGGGCAGCAGTCCTTCCTACCCCACGTACAAGTGCCCTCTGGTCAGCCCACACCTACCACAGGCTGTGGAGTGCCTGCATGAAACCTTCCATGTGCCCTTTCTCTCAAGGGATGCCTCAGAAAGCCTCTCTGTCTGCTGCTGATGGGCTGGAGAGAATGCCATGGGCTTGACCCCGTGAGTTCAGTGCAGCACGCCCGGAGTAGACATTCCTAATTAAGCTCCCACAAAGGTTAAATGGGCGATTCGGCTGCCTGAGAGAGGACTGAATTAGGCAGACTGGCCCTTCCCCCCACAGGACCAACCAACTTCCTTCTGGAAGGAACATCTCCATCCCAAGAGGGGCATCATGAACCTCCCCACAGGCCTAAACTCTGGTTTGCCAGTCAGCCCAACACATGGTTTCTCCACCGAGTCAAACCCCTGACCTATATAGGAGCCTCACAGGTGCTGCTTATCACCGCAACACCTGCTAACCTTCCAGGCCACAAGCCTGAGAGTCTGAGATTTAAATGAGATAAGATGAATTAAGCCTACTCCTTCTCTTACTTCTCATGTCCAGCCCCGAAGCCAATCAGAACAGATCCCACGATGTCCCCACCACCCTGACCCTAGGCCAGTCCTCAACCACAGTGAACACCACTCCATGGCAAAGGCTAACTGCCTTCCCCCTAAGAACAAGGATAAACAAAGATGCCTGCTTTCATCGCTGTAAAGGAAGTCCTAGCCAGAGCAATTAGACAAGAAAAATAAAAGGCACCTAAATTGGAAAGGAAGAAATAAATCTATCCCTACTTGCAAAATACATGATCCATATACAGAACTGGCCTCTGGAGGGCAGGGAGTCAGAGGCACTTACCTACCAACCTCACCACTCACCCCCACCTCACCACTACCCCTCCACACATGAAGGGCACACCCATCTCAGCACGTCCAGGCTGCACCCACAGGAAACTGAAGCAAGCTCCCGTGTGACAGAGAAAGTCCTTGAGCAGAAAAGAAGGGAACTCAGGTACCTGGGTCAGGGCTGCCAGAGCTGCTGGTAAACCGGGGGCCAAGAGGCTGTGGGACAGGCATTGGCAGCATCCACCACGGGTCAGGACATTTTAATGACTTCTCCAAGCTCTTCATCATCACTGTCAAAGACGTGTTTTGTCTGCACAAGAAGGTGATCTTAAAAAAACTTTTAACCAATTTTACAACTGTTTTAAAATATATAATTGAAACTGTTTTAAAGACTCTCCCTGCACATCATTTTCTTTAATGGACAAATGCAAAAAAAAAAAGCCTTGGATTAAAAAGAATGGGTTTCAAATCCAGTTGAATTTTTCCATACCAGATATTTCAAAATAAGCATGTAACTGAACAAACAAAACAAAATGGAAACAGACTCATAGATACAGAGAACAAGCTGGTGGTTGTCAGAGGGGAGAAGGTAGAGGAATGGACCTAATAGGAGAAAGGCAGTAAGAGAGATAAACTTTCAGATAAGAAATGAATAAATCATGGCAGTGGAAGGAACAGCGTAGGGAAGATAGACAATAACATTGTAATAACTTTGTGTGGTGACAGATGGTAACTAGACCTGTTGTGGTAATCATTTCTTAAGTATAAAAATAACAACTCACTCTGTTGTACACCAGAAACTAATATTTCATGTCAATTTTAATTCAATACAAAAAATAAGGATGTAACCTTTTCTAGAAAAGTCATGTAAATGGAGTCATTGCATATGTACTCTTTAGCACCTAGCTTCTTTCAGTCAGCAGAGTGTTTCTGAACATCGACTGTAACACTGTATGTAGTGATTCGTTCTTGTTCAATGTTGAGTTGAATTCCATTGTACACCTAAAAATGGGTATTTCTCATGGTATGTAAATTACCCCTCAGTAGAGCTGTTTAAAAATCAGTAAGGATGAAGCTGTAGTTTGCAGAGGGGCAAGCATCCTTGACCCAGCCACCCTGTAGGGAGCTGTATGTCTCCCCCATGATTTGAAACCTGCTGTCGCAGATAAGAGACTCCGGTGGTTCCAGCCATCTTGGGTGTGCGCCACGCTCCCAGGGCTCGAGGGAGCGCAGCCTCCTTCTGCAGCTCCAGGGCCCTTTGCTTATGACAGACAGTGGCCTCCCTGCAGCTGGACACTTGCCTGATGCCCAAGTCGAGGGCACCCTGGGCTGCTGATGGGAGCAGCCAGCACCCACAGCCCCCCACAGTGAGGGACATACCGTCAGACACCAGGCTGCTGGCAGCGGGGCAGGCAGGGGCCTCAGGTCTCCCCCTGAAGACTGTGCCCGTACTGCCGTGAGCCACTCTGGCCTGGAAATTCCACCTCTCCCTCGCGGCCTGCGAGCCCCGTGGCCAGCCTCCCAGCTTTGACCTCTCACACGCTCTGTCTAGTCCCGCAAGCGTGTCTCATTCCCACCAGCCTTGTGCGTGCTGTAGCCTCCCCTACTCCTTACCTGCCCTTAGTCGGCAGCGCAGAGGCCATGGGCCCAGGGTGCCCCGGCTCACCCCCAGCCAGGGCAGACAAGCTCGCAGCACCCCGGCAAGTATTTACGCTCCCCACAGATATGCAGGGATTATGGAGAGTGCTTGAGGGCAGAGGGCCCAGCCACCTGCTCACCGCGGTGCCCTCAGCACCCAGCACTGCTCCAGAAACCTGGGAGAAATGTGAATGAACAGACGCACTCACGGCAGAGTGAGGCCACGCTACTCGACCTCTGAGCCTGACCTCTGTTTCTGAAAGGGCTCACGTATCCACACCGGGGCGCTGTGAGGATTCTGTGCGCCAGTGTGTGTGAACACAACCAGCCCCGGGCCTTGTGCCCACACTGCGAGGACTGTTCACTGAGCCCTTCCTATGGGCCCAGACTAGAGCCTGACTCCATTTCTGCCCAGAGTCCTCCCTTCAGCCCTGCAGGGCCTCAGCACGGCCACTGTTCCCATTTAGCAGATGCAGAAACCGAGGCTCAGTGGTGCTGAGCGGCACGGCCCAGTTCTGCCGTGAAGAGCCAGGCTCTTAGCTACAACCCTCTGTTGCCAACTGAGAAAGCAGCCCGGCAAATCCCGCCAGTCTGAGCTAACGCTGACAGCGCCTCCTTGGAGGTGGGCCCGGGCTTCATTTCATGCCTGGCACACCAGTGCTTCCCCACAAGGAGCCCACGGCCGAACACGGGGTACGGAGAGCCAGTGAAGGAGGTAACAGCGCACAGATCCCACCACCACGGCTGGGGGCCCCTGGGTCCCCAGGCACCAAGGCCCTCATGTGAGGAACACCAAGTGAGATGCCCTCAAGAACCCGGCCCTCCTCCAGCCGCTGTGACCTTTCACCCAGCCAACCAAAGGGAAGACTGACCACCAGGGAAGCAGAGGTCAGCCAGTGAGGGGTGGTCACTGGGAGGCAGGGCACTTCCAGGAGGAGAGCTTCTTGAGGGTCCCTGCGAGAGGGGCAGGCCCGGGAGGTCATGCGGAGGGGCGGCCGTGCAGCCTCAGCTGCCCACTGTCTCAGGAGTCCCCCCATCGGAGGGGAGCCCAGAGGGAGTGAGAGCCAGCAGGGCAGAGGTGGGACACAGGAAGCCAGGCACAGGGCAGGGACAGACCCAGAAAAACACCGACACCGGGCAGAGCTGGGCAGGACCCAGGCCAGGCCCCTTCCTCACAGCAGAGCCGGTTGTGCAAACATCCACAGGGCCTCCACAGGGCAGGAGCCCAGCGGAGGACAGAGGAGCAGGGTGCCCACAGGGCCCAGGCTGGGCGGAAAGAGTGAAACCACATAGCACACAAGGGGACCCTCCCCTCGCCCTTCCTCTCCCTCCCTGGGGTCCTCACCCTCGCCCCCCATCTCTCCCACCCGCTGGCCCGAGGGCCGAGGAGCGGCACTGGGGAGGCGGGAGAGGCAGGCGGCCGCCAGCAGGTTCTGCTGCAGAGACCTGCTCCTCGTTAGAGCCCAGCCTCACGACACAGCGCTAATTACAGCTGAGTGTGTCATGTTATTTTGATTCATACTTCCTGTCTGGAAAACAGACTGAGTGTTGGGCCCTGGGCCAGGATGGAGGCTGGGAGGGCAGGGGCAGGACCCTGTCCCCTCACTGACCAGAGCCCGCTACGTGGTGTCCTGGAGGGCTGGGATGCAACCCCACTGCCCAACATCCGCTGCCCCCAGTGTCCACAGGGATGGGACTGGCATGGCTGACCTCTGGCCTGTGCCGAGTTCAAATCCTGCCCCGGCCACTCCTCCCAGCCCAGCCTCACTTGTCTGTCTGTGAAATGGGTAAGCCCTCAACACCAACCAGCAGGAGCGTGGCAGCATGTGTTCTGCTGTCACTGTATCCCTGCAGAGCAGCAGAGGCGCAGGGGACAGAAGGCCCCTCGCTGGAGGACGCGTAGCCGGAGGATGGAAGGGTGGGCCCTGGGCTCCGCTGAGGCCCTGGTTTCCCTCCCTGTACAGAGGGTCCACACCCGTACTCTCCACACCCGTCCTGGGGCAGGTGACATGGGCCCATTCACACACAGCGCTTAGATTAGCACCTGGCCGAAACCCATGCTTGCAAGCGGATCTGCTGTCACAGGCTGTGTCCCCACTGGGGTCATGACCAGGCCTAAGGCCCCCGGCCAGGGGAATTTCTGCTCCATTCCCACCAGTTCCTAGTGTCTCCCAGGACTGACCCCCGGCCCCAAACAGTGGAAACCCACAGCTTTAAGAAGTCTCCAGGAGGTCTGACCCCGTGAGTCCATTCCAGGGAATCACGTGAGTGCACGGCAGACCAAGGCTGGGAAGCTAGGAGCAGGGTCGGACTGCCAATGGAAGCAGCCCCCACCCCGTCGCTTGCCAAAGAAGCCAAGAGGCAGCGCCAGGGAAAGCTCTCAGGTACATGCTTGGGGACCGAGGGCCATTGTCCCTTTAACCCATGATGTCCAAGACCCCTGAGCCCCTTCCACATGCCAGACAGGGTCCCGGGTCCTGACCTCAGGGTCACCATCTGCTGGGGCTACGGCAGCAACGAGATGGCCCGCGCATGGTGTTCATGACCAGTGAGTGGAAGAGGCGCTGTGCATCCTCTCCGGGCACCAGTACCAAGGGCCGTGCCCACAGCTGGGGAGCATGGCCCGATATCAGCCCTGACCGATGACGTAAAGAAGAATTTCATGTTGTGTTGCTAAATGAAGTAAGCTAAAAGATGCCAGATACAGATATACACAGATGTACATGCACACACATATCGATACACACGTGCACATGGACACGTGTGTAGGTAGTCATATATATGGTCATATATAAATATAAAAATAACGCTATCTTTGTATAAGAAAGAGAAGAAAGAATCTGTTTGCATGAAACAACCGAAGTGTCCATCAACACATAAATGGGTGAGCAGGATGGGATTTCATTCCTCCAGTGCGACACTGTCAGTCATACACAGGAACGAATCACTGACACACTACAGCAGGGGTGAACCTTGAAACATTATAAATAAATAAGCCAGACACGAAAGACCACATACTGTCTGATCTGGCTTATCTGAAATGTCCAGAGGAGGCAACCTGCTGGGGAAAGCGCCCTCGTAGTCATCCGGGGCTGGGCGCTGATGGTGGCGGAGCCTGAGGGGTCATCCTGGAGGTGAAAGTGCTCTGAAACCGACTTCAGACAGTGACAACTTACTAAAAGTCCTTGAATTGTGAACACGGGTGAACTCTATGACACGTCGAGTGTCTCGGTCCAGTTGTTCGGTGCGCACCACGGTGCGGAGCTGCCTGGCCGGCTCCAGGGACACAGCGGAAGCAAGCAGGTCCCCGTCTCGGGGAGGAGGCACAGCTCACAGACAGTCGTCACAGCTTGGGTTGTGAACCACGGGGGTGTTGCCCACCCAAATGTGTTAGTTTAAGATAAAAATTAATGTCCTTTGAAGGGGGTCACCCTCAAAGCCCGGCTGTCCCCACACACTGGGTGTCCCCCACTCCGCCACGCTCCTGCTACACAGCCAGGAGTGGACCCCGGTTCCAAGCTCTCCAAGCCCTTACGGCTGAAAGACCAAAAGACAATGAACGCATGGAACATGGGACGTTCTACTGGCCTTTGTCCCAGGGGGATAGCCCCTGACCCAGGCGGCGGCCTACAGAGTCTCCCACGACCTCCACACAGCAATACTGTCATGGCCGCTACGCCCCACGGTCCGCCTCACAGCAGCCCCCAGGGAGCTTCACCATCAACATTCCCATCAAAGGAAGGGGAAACCGAGACCCAGGGGTTTCTCCAAGCCCCTGGGTGAAACAGAGCAGAGCAGAGATCAGAACCAGACTGGCAACCTCTCACTGTTCACATTTTTGGGGGCTTCTGGAGGAAGCTCAGAGGTCATGGACCTCCTTCTGCAGAGGTCAAGGGCACCGGAACTCCTTACTTGGATTCCCCACCCACACTCTGCTCCCCACCACCGACACAGCCTGCAGGTCCCTTCACTCGGCCCTCCAGGGGGTATCCAGCGAGCAGCAGGGTGTGGGCACTGGGAGGCACCTCCCGCCAGGCTGCCTGCCCCCCCCGCCAGCCCTCCACCTCCTGGAGAGGCCAGGAGGGCAGCCCAGCCCTGCCCCAGCGCCCTCTGCACAAGCTCCATCCCCTGACTCTATCCACGCTGCTTTCCCATGGGGCCTCAGACCTGTGTCATGTTTTGACCTCCTTGGCAAGCCTTGAGAACACACTCTGGGCGTATTTCACTAGCAAAAACAAAAGCCTTACAGTCCAAACAGTGCCCGGCAAAGGCCAGGGAATGTAAGGGGAGAGGAGGAATCAGGCTAAAATAAGAAAAAAATTGCTTATTTTTTCATTAAGTAAAATTCACACACCTTAAAGTTCTTTAAAGTATGTGATTCAGTGGTTTTTAGTGTGTTCACAAAGTGTGCAGCCATCACTACTAATTCCAGAACCTTTGCATCCCCCCCAGAAGGAACCCCATCCCCATGGTCAGTCACTGCCCCACCCCAGCCCTGGGCAGCCCCTGTGGCGCTCTCCGCCTCCGGCTCCACCTGTTCTGGGCGTTTTGTCTGGGGGTCCGCCTGTGCGGCCTTTGGGGTCTGCTGCTTTCACTCAGCATGTTCACAGGCACATCCACGTTGTGACATCTGTCAGGGTGCAGGTGGACAATATTTTGTTTATCCATCCATCAGTCAGTGGGTATCCGAGTGGCTCCCACTTTTTGGCCACTATGAACGATGCTGCTGAGAACATCTGTGGACAGGCTTTGTGGGCATGTTTTCATTTCTATGGTGTGGACTTGCTGGGAGAAATGAAGTCTCACCAGAAGGCTGGTGTTCCTTTTACAGAAAGACACTTTCCCACTGGCCCCTCAGCCACAGGAGGCGTGGAGACTGCCCACCAGAGAAGGGCAGGGGCACTTGGAAGTGGGGCTGGGGGAGCATGGAGGGCTTAGGCTTGAGAATCCAGGGGGCATTCTGGAGGGGTGAGCTTCAGCAGAGCCTTGCAGGGTGGGGGCCATGCGGAGAGCAGTTTGAGAGGTCTGGGGGGCTCTCCAGGAAGGAGGCCCAGAAGGAGGGCAGCGCATGACCCCAGACCACTGGCAACTTTGTGTAGATGGAGGAGCCCTCGGGGGGCGAGCTTCCCATCACTGCCGTGCCCTGAACCCTTCTGGGCCCTCCTGCTCGGAGGAACCCTGAGACAGGCTGCAGGGGGGAGGCGAGAGTCGGGTGGGGGAGTTGAGGACACACCCCAAACACACAGAGCTTCTCCCTTGAGCCGCCATGAGAACATTCTGGGCAGTAAAAATCCAGTCCAAAGATCTGCCCCACACAGAAGGGAAACCCCACCAACATCCATTCAGCCAACAAGTATCACCGAGGCACGTGCTAGGAGCGCGGAACAAAGTCCTTGGCTCCGAGTCTGATACAAGACAAAATTTCTGACACAAAGCTGATGGGGGCTGGTTAGGAACTGAGCAGAAGGCAGAAGGAGACTCGGAGGAAGGAAGGATTGGCCCGGCAGGAGGGTCGGGAAAGGCACGCATGGAGCCAGAGCGTGGAGGCAGCGAGTCCACCGTGAGAAGGGCCAGGTGTGTGGACGGTCCCTGGTGGGACCTGGCACATTGCAGAGGCTGGCAGGTGGGGTAGGGAAGCACAGGATGGCACTGAGGAGGCTGGGGGGGTTTGGACCATCTTGTGAGGGCGAGAGGAGGCTGCAGAAAGCCCCCAGCCAGGCTGACGCACTCTGGTGTGACCGATTGCCTCGCTTGGCTGCTCTGGCTGACGGCGGGGCGGGACTGCAGGCCTTGACACGGTCCAGGTGGTGGCAGGGCCAGAGTGGCAGCGGTGCAGGTGGGGACACAAAGATCTGGGACCCATTTGGGAGCTGGGAACTCAGAATTGTCTGGGGAGGAGGAGGGAAGAAGCCATGGTAGCTGACAGTGCAGTTCATGTCACCAGAAGTCCTGGCGTGGAAACGCACGTCACCCATGTGGAGAGGCAGAGAACCACAGGTGGAGGAAGCAGAGAGGGCCGCTGGGGAAGGAGGTGGGAGCCAGCCCCCCAGCACTCCGTGTCCGGCTCAGCCCACAGTTGGACCCTAATCCCAGCAGCCGGAGGGCACAGCTGTGCAGAGGCGTCCCCACCTTCTGGCTCCCTTCTTCCTTGGAGAACCTTCCTCATGAATATTATTCACAGAAATGAGCAAATTCCCAGCTCTGAACAGAGGGTCACAGATTTCAGAAAGGCGTCTGGTAGAAAACACTGGTTTCTGTTTTCACAAAACCCTGGGAGACGTGAGGAGAGCCCGAGGCCCGGGGGTGGCAGCGGCAGGTGGGAGGGTGTGCTGGGAGGAGGGACGGCTGTGGGCTTGGCTGTGGCAGGGGAAGAAGGGGGCGCAGCAGGTGAGCCAGGGGCCTGCCTGGCAGGGATGCCACAGGGAGAGGTGGATGGGCAATTGCTTTCCTTTACTTTGAATTACCTGTTTGAAAAATGAAATGATGTATCAAAAATGTATTTTGAAAAATGCTGGAAGGAACACATGGTACAGCGAAGACTGGAGAGTCACGCAACTTGGATAATAATGTTATTGTTGAATGACAATGTTAATCGTTACAATTATCAGTGACACAAGCAATAACCATTATTAAAATTGACAATTAACATTATTATTCAATGAGTTACTGTTAATTAATAGTGATAGAGATTCAATGTACTCTACATTTAGTCCTCACAACACCCCTGGGAGGTGGGTCGCGGTTCTCATCCTCATTTCACAGATGAGGTAGCGGAGGCTCAGAGAGGAGGAGTGACTTGTCCAAAGTCACGTGGCAGAGCCGAGACTCAAATGCCAGCCGCCTGGCCTCAGAGAACCAGCGCTCTAGTGAAGGGAAAGCCCTCTCTGCCTCAGTCCTCACCGACAAAACCACAAATATGGACGCAGCTCTGATGGCAGGGAAGGAAGGACTGGGGCAAATCCATGCCTAACGGACAACTGGGACCTTGAGCAGAGCAAACACATGTGCCAAGGGTCTCGGGCCAGGGGGGTCTGCAGGGTCCCAGAGGGGAGGTGGGCACCAGGGAGGACTTCTTGTACTCGGCCACGGTGGGGCCTGCCAGCAGGCCAGGCGAGGTCACGCTGGAGGAGCAGAAGGGCAGGCTCAGTGTCCCCACCAGGGCATGGGGGAGGCCTCACCAGGCAAAAGGCCACTTCCAGCATGAGCGCCCACCACTGGGCTGTCCCAGTGTGAGGGGCCTGGGGTGCCAGGACCTCCGCCCTTCGGCTCCCCACAGAGGCCCGGCTTGGATCCTGCTCACGCAGACCCTGCATTCATCCATCTGCCCGCTGGCCCTGTGGAGCCAAGGCACAAACTCACAGGTAAATGAACGCAGCAGGGAACCAAGAGCGGGGCCAGCGCGAACACACCAGAGGTTTGAGGAATCGACAGGCGCTGGGACCGTGTGATTTTGGGGACCAACCTGTGACCTAACGTCATCGTGTGCTATCTGTGCGACGTGGAGCAGCTGCCGGGTGCTCTGGGGGCGGGTCCCTAGAAGGACGCCTACAAGGTGGTTCCCGTCACTGAGGAGCCGCTGCCACACACAACCCCTGGCGTGGGGACAGCCGGCAGCCCCGGGCAGCCACTGTCACTGCCAAGGGAGGCGTCTGTGTTGAAGAATGAAAGAACGAAAACATCAGCACAATTTAGCCCTAAGTGTCGGGGTCACACATGATTTTCATTTTCTTAGAGACAATGTCCTGAATTGTCTAGATTTTCTGCACAGACATGCAGTTGTTATGGGAGAGAGAGAAGGGGGTTATTTTTTTAAACGAAAGTTCATCCATCTGACAATCCTTACCTCATCGACTGGGCGGGAAAAGGTGCCATCGAGGATGAGTGAGTCGCTGGCCACTCCTCCGAGGCCCCCCAAGAACAAGCCAAGACCTGCACGGTGCCCACACCCCAAGTGCAGAAGCTACCTCCCTGCGGCCCCTTGAAACCTGCCCTAGTGAAGCGTGTGGGGCCTGCTGGGAAGGCCTGAAGGCCAAGGCCAATACCCACATAAAGAGGAAGCCTGGCTCTGCTTGGCACCCGGCAGCCCACCTAGGACGGAGAGCTGACCGGGAGGCCATGCTCACAGCCCCAGGTCCCCACGGCAGCACCGCGAGGACAGCTCTGCCAGCCGCGCTGCAGCAGTGACCAGCCCGGGACGTGGGGGCACCCCAGCTTCGGGCCCTGTGGCTCCTCATGAATGTCGTCCCGCAGCGCCCAGTGGAAGCCTGGGGTCAACCCAGGACCAACCGGGTTCAGGCCGCGGCCATGGCTGTGGAGACAGAGGGATGCTTAGAGTGCTGCGACTCTGTCTTTATGCCCCGCATCCCCTCTCTGCGTCGGTGCAAAGATCCTTAGCTATGAATTTAATTAAAAACTCCCATTTAATACTCAGTTATGGTGTGGTTAGCACGTTTACAGGCTGGGCTGTGCCTTCCTGTTTGCTTACAACGTTGTCCTTTATGTCTTCCAAAACCAGGCTGCTCGAATGATGAAGTGGATGCCAAGTTATTAACAATTATTACCTTTTACAGTCATTTTTGGCCCCAGAATGCTTTTTTGGTGGTCTCATAATTTCAGTACGGGGACGTCTGAAATCGTGCCCTGAGAGCAAACGGGCCTGTGGAGGGCACCCCCCCACCCCTGGCTGAGTCGGCCCCTTTCCCACTGTGAACCCTCTCCACCCCACACGCGTGTAGCATGCACTGAGGCTCCAGCCCACAGGACAGACCATCTTCTCAGGGGAAGGAGCCCCATGTGAGGCCAGGTGGGGCCCCAGTGGGACAGGACACGCCGCTCACTGGGCAGGGGCAGCATCTGAGCCCTGAGTGACAGGCCAGCACCGATGTGGGTGGTCTTCGCTGTCATCCCCAGACCGCGAGCACAGAGCACACAGAGGCCCCGCACGCACCGCCGGCCCTGGGACCCCACAGCCAACAGCGCCACTTGCAGGGCTTCTCTGAGCCTAGCGAGCCGGGACTGGATCAGTATAACCTATGCACGTGTGGTCTGAACACAGGGTAGGGTCTGTGTGTGCAAGTGAGTGTGTGTGTGTGTGAGAGAGAGAGAGAGACAGAGGAGAGAGATGTCCCATGACCCCCCAGTTCTCAAAATAACTCTTATGAAATGTATCTTCCTTAATGTTCTGCTTGTTTTTTTTTAAGTGTGTGTATGTGTGTATATATATACAAGGGAAAAAAGTACGTGTGCGTGTGTGTGTGTGTGTGTGTGTGTGTGTATGGAAACCAATGGGAAGAAACAAAATCCATGTTATTCCTCCTTTTGGGGCCCACATCCTCCAAAACCAAACAGTTCTGAATTTTGAATGGAGGGAAACAGGGGCAGGCACAGGTCTTCATGAGCAGAGACAGCGCAGGAAAGAATAAAGACTGGTTTTTACCCTGCTCCCCATTTCAGGGAGAAGCATCCCTGTTTGGAAGGCAGGGGACCAGACGCTCTTCTGCACACTTGGCCTCAGCACTCCGGTCCCCACGTGGGGTCCACAGCAAGCTTCCCACCGGCACCCCTCAGAATGCCCCAGCCCACCGAAAGGGGACTCGGCGAGCAAACTGTGGTCTCTCCATACAGTGAACACTACTCAGCCATGAACAGAGGACGCCTCATCCCCGCTACAGCCTGGATGAGCCCTGAGGTCATTCCGCCTAGTGAGAAAAGCCAGTCCCAAAGGCCGCCTAGTGTACGAGGCCATTCGCATGAAATGTCCGGAATATCCACATCCAGGGAGCCAGCAGCGGCTGCCGGGGGCTGGGTGGGAGTGCCTGCTCATGGGCAGGGTTTCTCCTGGGGCGATGAGATGCTCTGAGACGAGAGAGCGGCGGAGGTTGCACAGCTCTGTGAATCTACAAAAAAACCGCTGAATTGTATACTTCAGGCAGGCAAATCATATGGTAGGTGAATTTTATCTCAATAAAGCTCTTTAAAACATAAAGCCTCAGCTACTGTACCCCGAGCCCTCCAGTCCCTGTGGGAGCCTCCTGGTTCCAGTGCCTAGGTGGCCACCAGCCTCCCACAGACGCCCCCAGGTCCAGAGAGACACCCCGAAGCGTGGATGTTCCTGCAGAGCGGCATGAGCTCCTGGTAAGTCTGCCCCTGCCTGGCTGCCACCCCTGACCCCCAACCGCGCTACCCTGGCATTTATGGGAGGAGGGGTTTGGGCAAAGGATGGCTGGTGCCCCTGCACTGGGCAAGATAGCTTCATTCCCCCAGGGCCTGCCCCACATCCTGTGCAACAGAGATGGAAGTTCATTTTACAATTTTCTGAGCCTGGAATGTTTTTACATACAGATACAAAACATTTTTTAATGATTTTAATATACCTGAATTTTCCAAGAACGCAGCTCTTACGTAAATGAAGGAAGGCTACCATGTGCTTGGTTTGAAATCTTACTAAAAATTGTTGCGTCAAACACAGTGAGAGCTGGTGGGTGGCCCTGGTCCCCAGGGGTCCATGCAGCTCTGAGCAGCGCCCCCTGAGGCTGTGGTCCGCCTGGCTAGTCTCTGGGTCTACAAGAAAATCCTTAGTCTGTTTTCAAAATCCCAAGTTACAAAAAGAAGGACCTGACAGTGCGCCTCAGAGAAGTGCCTTCTTTAAAACCCAAACTCAGTCATGATAGGAAGGGAGAAACACGGCCAAGACCTCTAGTGAGACCCCAGGTGAACCCAAGCACTTACATATTGAAACATGAATCTCATTTTATTTTGTGTGCTGAAAAACAGTGCATTTATTAGGACCGTTCATATGTAGAATTGTTGAATCTTAGGGGTTTTTTAATTAATTTATTTTTTATTGCAATAAAGTTGATACCCTAGTATGCTGGTTTTGAGACAGGGACCATGGGCTTAGACAGAATAGGGGGAGGGCCTCTGGAAAAAGCAAGGCAGGATATTTGCAGTCAGAGCAATGTAACTACATGCAAGGAAACCCCCTACCAAAACTCTGTGTTAAACATTAAGCTCTAGGGTCATTCTTCAGTAAGATCCCCAGATAAAGAAGAGTAGCCCATGTTTTTATTCTGCTAATCATTTGTAATCATGTGTAAGATTCACCGTAGCATGCTAAAAGGCCCAGGCCTCTGTGCTGTCTTTCCTCCTTCAGATATGATGGGGTGGTTTTGCAAACTGGGCAACTAATTTAGCATGCAGACCCAGCTGTAAACAACATAGTAAAAGGCAGGAAGGATTCTACCTTAAAGATAAGATTGCATTTTAACACCCAGGAAGTTTAAGAAGTAAGATTCTTAACTTACTCTTCAGCAAACAGACAATACCTCAGCCCACCTTGGGAGCCAGGCAGGCCACCTTTTGATATGCTCCCAGACCAAGAGGCCGGTATCCCAGGGAGAAATCAAGGCAGGAAATTCCTTATGTTAAGTTAATTCTAAATATTCAGGGACTACCTAACAAGTCCATACCCCTAAGCCTTTTTTCATGTTCCCAAATATCCTCAACTACCTATAAAACCCCTAGACAACGCACCACTACGGGCTGTCTTGTCCCCTCCTGGCGTGATCCAGGAGCTCTGTCTGTCCTCTCACTGTATCTCTCAATAGAAGTCTCCCTGGCTCTCCTACCTTGACTGTTTGCTAAGTTCATTCTTCGACTCCTCAGACAAGAACCCTGGCATCAGTTTCAGGTGCACAACATAGTGAAGGGGCCCTCGTGTCCTTTCCGAGAGGCCTCCACTGTCAGTGCAGCCACCCCATACCGTACCAAGGCATTACAATATTATCAGTTAAATTCCTTATGTCATATTTCCATTCCTATGTCTAACTTCTTTTACAATTTGCAATTTGTACCTCTTTATCCCCTTCACCTATTTCATGTGTTGTAGTTGAATGACTTCCCCTTACTTCTCCTTTGTATAAGAGCTATGGCATTGTTTCTGAAATGCTGTCTGCTGGTTGGTTATGCCAGGTGAATCCCATTTCAGGACAAGAAAGGGGGCGTGGTGAAATAGTTGTCATTAGCAGGAGACTGGGGTGAACCAGTGACAGCCACAGAGCTACACTCGGGCCCCGGGGGCTGTTGGGGGCCCGTGCTCCTGGGAGAGCCGTACGACCCCACAGATGTGATGATCCTTGGTGCTTCCACTCACCTGGCAGAGGACTGGAAAGGTGGCAAGAATGCCATCAAGAGCTCATTAGACAAGAGAATCGCACTTTGCTGGAGATTAAGGACAAGCAAAATGAACAAAGGTCTTTATTTGCAGGTCACCCCAGAGGAGACCTGGGCTGAATCCCTGTTTTGTGACTCCCGTGTGACCCAGAGCATGCCAGGCCCCCTCTCTGAGCCTCAGCTCTTCTGACTGTAAAATGAAGGAATTGAGAGAGGCGGCCTAAAAACACCACCCAGGGAACCAGAGACCCCGGCGAGAAGCAACCATGCCCCTCTGCGCGGGGAATCCCTGGAAGACGGCCTGTCTGCCACGGCTTTCCTCAGCCAACCACTGGTCCCTCTGTACACGGGCTGAGTGAGGAGTGGCCTGAGGCCCAGGGAGGGGAAGCAAAAACACCATTTCACACTGACCAACGTTAAACACAGAAAAGAAGAAAATCCCACAATGTACTAATGGTTCACAACACACAGAGCAAGGTCATTTCTGGAGAGAAAACGTGAAAAAAAATAGGCTTTTCAGCCTGTGAATAAAAAGTGTCCTTTAACAGGCGATAATTATATACAGGAAGGCAATTAGAGTTTTAATAATTTAATTACCTTCCTGCAAACCCATCAAGGGAAAATACAGAGTGAAAACATTTTTGAGGGCCAGCAGCCACGAGGAGGGCCCATCAAAGGCCTCTGAGATAGCTCCGCTCTGGGGCGGTTGACACGTTAATTTTTACGGGCTGACCGCCGTCATTAATAGGAGAAACTAGATGGAAGTATTTTTCCACGGTGGGGGACCACATCATCATTTGATGCCTGATGTTACAGCAAACATAGTTTTGGCTTCTCCCTGGAAATAAATCCTGTTTTCTTTGACCTTCGTTTGGCTTGAGGCAAGGCCAGCTTTCAAGACTGGGCTTCAGAGGGAGGGCTCCCCGCTCAGCACCGCCACGTCGGAGCATCCACAGGAGACGTGAAAGGAGATCAAAGGAGCCCCGCTGGAAGCCACAGGGCAGAGCTGGCCCCACCGGGCCCAGGGAGCCAAGGGCACCCCCGACACTGGGGCGCCCGCCGGGACGGCCTGCTGAGCCCAGCCGGACCTCGGCCCTTCTCGCCTCCCACCCAGCTGTATTCTCACTCACTTAACATCTCTAAATCCACCCACCACTCCATTGTCATTGTTTTCGTTGTTGTACGGTACATAACAATGCCGTTCCAACCTCATTAAGGCGTACAATTCAGTGGCGTTAAGTGCATTCAGGATCCTGTTCACCCACCACCCCATCCGGCTCCCAAGCCCCAGTCCCATCAGCAGGCACCCCAGCTCCTCCCCGGACCCTGGCCCCTGATCTGCCATCTGTGCCTAAGATCTGCCTGTTCTGGGCATTTCGTGTACCAGGAATCCTACACTATTGGGCCCTTGTGACCAGCAGGGCCCAAGAGTGGTTACACAGAAGTACGTGTATCTTAAAAGGGAGCCTTGTGACATCAGCGATTGATGACTCACATCACTTAACATAAATAGAAAATGACCATACAATTCAAAACACTGAAAACAAGTTCACGTCACCAAATTGCTGAATTCAGCAAACTTGGGTTGCGCGCCTTGCATGAACTCATTATCTGATCTTCTCTGTGACAGGCCAGGACTCAGACCTGCCGGGAGCTTCCCGGGAACTTTGAGAGTCGCCTGAGTTGGTCTTCAAATAACAGGTGGCAGGGACTGGCTCCCACCCTCCCAGCTGAGTGACACCCTTCCCGGACGGAGCTTTGGAGAGACCCCTGCGGCAGAACAAGGAGGCACGAAGGGTCCGAGAAGGGCTGAAATTAGCATGCTGGGAACTGTCCCCCCAAATGAGGCGTGAGCCTGCGGGGGCTGCCACAGGGCAACCACTCCACTCGCATGGGACGCTCTGCCTCGTTCTGTCTTCCAGCCTCATAATACTCTATTTTATGACTAAACTGTCATCTTTCTAACATTTTCTATGGATAGATATTTATGATGTTCCCATTTGTTGTGACTGTAATCATGCCATCTGTGTGAGTGTGGTGTCAATATCATTTCTAGGACTAGAATCGCTGGATCAAAGGATATGTGTATTTGGCATTTCAGTTGGTGTTTCGGAAGTGCCGTCTTTAGAGAGGGCCTCACTCACCTTCTCAGCAGCCATGCATGAAAACGCCCAGTTTCTGCATCTAATCACCAGTATGCTGGACTGTCCAGTTTCTGGCTCTCCATCCATCCAATGGGTGAGGAAGGCACTGACCTCGCTGTGGCTCTGATCTGCACCGGAGACCGTGCGCCCATCTCCATCGACAGATAAGAACACAGACTCGGAGGAATTAGTAACCTGACCAAGTTTACACAGCACATAAGTGCAAAACCAGGATCTGAACTTGTCCCCACGCTCGTGGCCCTACTTTCCTACTGCCTGTCGTGGCACGTGACGGATGCTCTCACTCGTGAGCGTGGCTCATTCCACACATGGTTGGCAGGTGCCGCATCCCCTTCTGTAGGCTCCTTTGTGCCTGGCTCACTGCGCAGGACCCTGCACCCCGCGATGGTTCCGGTGGAATGCTGGCTCAGACTGGCGCGCCTGCAAGCCCGTGGTGCAGCCTGGCAGGGAGGAGGCCGCAGAGGGTAAACTGTGAGCACAGTCAGAGGTGCTGTCACAGGGGCGCCTCTGGGACCTCGCGGCTCCCACCAGCCTCACCAGGGTGGCCACCAGGCTGGGCTGGAGGATGATTTGTGCTCACCGGCATCTCCAAAGAAGGAACGACCGGGGTGGGGGTGTTCGTGCCTAAATGAACAGTATTGGCAAAAATAACCAGGGCCATCTTTTACCAACCACATGCTCAGAGCTTTATTTCATATTCCACTGGTTCTGGCAAAAGTGAGATTGTATTTTTTTCAGGGTATCGGGTGCTTATTACAACTTCTTCTGAGTGCTAATAAAGCCCCAGTGACTAGAGCTCCAAGGCCAGCCTGAGCAGACTTCCCACAGCCCTGAGGAAACCAAGAGGCGGAGGGGAGCCCATGGCCATGCACTGCGCTTGGCGGGCCCCGGGAAAGCCTTCCCAGCACACACGCTTCCGCATCCTGCTTCACAGCCACTGCAGAGGTCAGTGTTGTGGTCCCACTTTACCGACAAGGAAATGGAGATTCAGAGTGGCAATGTAGCTTGCTGAGGTCCTGCGGCACACCCAGAAGTGGCTCTGAATGGATTCAATGCTTGACAAGTACTCCCGAAAGTCCTCTCTGAGGACTAGGGGGCCCCCAGACCTCGCTGTTCTGGGGTCAGGGCCGGGTCCTGACTCCGATTCCCCCCAGGACCTCCTCTTGCCACTTCTGCTGCTACAGAGAACATCTCCCGCGTCCTGGAATGCAGCTTGGCAGCAGGGGGCTCCGAGGCTGCCAGGACCTCCCTCAGCACCCCTGCTCCCCTCCCAGCACCGAGGTCTGACCCGCACCATGGGCTGGGCGTTGGTGGGAGGGCTGACCAGCCTACACACCTCCTCCCCACCTCCTGGGCTCAGCAGGTGCTGGGAGGGGCCTGACAGCATGGATTCCAAGAGACGCTCCACCAGCCCTATCCCTGACCCTACACCCAGCTGGGCAAATCTGGGACAAGGGGCTATTGCACCAGGTCCAGGCCCCATGTGGTCTCAGCTCCTGCATGATCTCACAGATCACCGCAGTTGTCTGGGCTGGGCTCCAACCATCCCCTTTACAGCATGCAAGGGGAGGCTGTGATCTGAATCTACGTCTACGAGGCATGGACAGGGAGAGCCCCACCCTTCCTCAGGGCCCCTCCAACAAGAGGGAGGGCCCAAGAAAGCCACCAACAGGGTGGCTTTTTTTTTTTTTTTCCAGGTACAACAGCAGATTCTTTTCCTGTTCCTCAAAGGGCGCACAGGGTGGGGCAGAGACAGAAGAGAATGTAAACATTGGGTTCTACCCCACGGAGCTCAAGGGAAGACCCCTTACCCCAAAAAGGGCTGAAGAGATGGAAGAGAACAGGCGACAGGTGGGGGCCCTGGTGAGACAAAGCAGAGGATGCCTGGAAATACACAGGAAAGTGGGTGAAGAGGAAGGAAATCAAGGAGGGTGGGGAAGTGGGGGACATTCCTGTTCCAGTGCATGTCCCCTTAAATAAACTTGAGTGTAAAAACACTGTGGAAGGAAAACCAAACGACGGAAGATAGAGCAAACACCCCCATCCTGGGTTGTTCAGGTCCTCTGTACATAATTATAACAGAGATGTCCAGAAATCGAGTGAGAGAGCATTGGGCCCAACCAGGAAATGGGGGAGACAGGCAGGACTGAAGAAGGGAAATAGGAACCCAGCTCCACTTCATGGTAAGCCAAATCCACTGAATCTGGGCTCCCTTGTCAGCCACACGATCTTCTCCCCCTTGGGGAATGGCCCTTTGTCTACAAGTGGTGGGGTGCCGAGCACAGGACCCCACGCCCTGGCCAGTGTGATCCGTCTACGCACAGGCATGTGAGGAAGCTATTGTGGCATTCCCTGGGATTTTTCTATGTGGACCTGGAGAAAAAGAGATTCCTCTTTGGGAACAAGTCTGCAGTCACACATTGAGCCTTGTGGGGACATCTGTCCTAAGATAATAAAGCAAACTCCAGAAGCAGAGATGAAAGAGAGGCAGAGTCCCTGTGGGGCTGGCATCTCTAGCTCTGGGTACCTCTAGCCAGCTCCCCACCTGCCCTTCCCACCAACCAGCAAGCTCCCCTTGTCTGCCTCGGCCATCTCTGTAAGAGCTCCTACCACCTGAGCACGTACAGAGTGGAGTCCTGTACTGGTGCATGGCTTGTATGGACTCATCCGGTCCTGCCTGCACCCATGCACCCACCATGAGGCAACAGGCATGCAGTTAACAGCACACACCAGGACACAAAACCAAGTGGCCAGAGCCAGGATTTGATGCCCGGCCTCCAGACTACCTTGGTGTTCAAGCGAGATTCACAGGTGGGTGTCACTACTGCCAACCCATTGCCAGAAATGCCTCAGTGTTGAGTGTGGCCACATGACCTGCGTTGGCCAATAAAATGAGAGTGAAAATGGTGGTGTCCCTTTTGGGTGAAAGTGTTTCATCTCTCCTTTCCTCAGCCTCCCCTGTCTAGCCCTGGGGTCACAGAAGCACATGCTGCTCTGGAGGTGCCTCTAGATCAAGCCAGCCTGAACGTTGAGAAAATTCACAGGGGGTGGTCCTGGAGAGCCACCTCCAGCCACAGTCAACTTTGCATCAGCAAGATTCAGCACCTGTCATCTCAGTTCAGGGTTGCTTCTTACTGCAGCAGATCCTCACCCATCCTGACCAATGAAGCATTTGCCTGACTTGTAAACCAAGCCTAAGCCCTCAGGCTAACACTAATGCCATCTCCTCCCAGTAAATGGAAATGCCCCACCATGTTTTTGTCAATTAAACTGGTCTTGTAAAGGGAGGCTTCCTCTCTGCCATTTGGGGTGGAGATGTAGCCCCCCTTGAACTCAGCAAGCATCCCTGTGCTGTGGGTCACCTTTCAGGACCCAAATGAGGGGACCCACTGGTGTGTTATCTCTCCAAGGCCACTGGCAACACATGCTGTGACTGAGGAGTCCCAAATATTAGCTCAACTACTACAGAGTATGGCCCCTTTAAAAGCTACAGGCCTTCATTGCATTTCTGCCAGAAAATTACTTCTCACACCCTTGAGATGGAAATGACCAAAGGGCACCACAGTGAGAGGGGAACTTGAAAGTGATGAGATTGGGCTAAAATGCAGGGGTGTTGACCATGCAGGACTCACAAACACAACAGGCACCCAATTTCAGCAAGGGAGAGTCCACCCGGGAAAACCACACACACCATCCTGCACACAGTGTGAGGTGTTCCTGGGCACCCTGAGTCTCACCCTTGGATCCATGTTTCTGAAAGCTCATTCTTGGGGTCAGTCCCAACAAACCCTCTCAGAGCCCCAGAGCAGTTCTCTTCAGGCTTCACATCAGAACTCATCTCTCTAAGCCACCTTGTCAGTCAGTAATTCAATAGGCTTTAAAAAAATTAAGCCTTCTTTGTGCCAGGCATTCCTCTAAGCACTAGGAACATGTCAGTAAGCGGAGACTCAGCCCTTAAAGAACTCAGGGTTAATGCGGGAAGGGAGACAAAGGCACATCCACAAATAACCACAACGGTTCGATTGGCACTCTGGACATGATTAAAATGGGGCCCCATGTTTTGTGTGCCTGCTGGTCCTTGAGATGAGATGCTTCTCAGAGGAGGAGGGGACTTCAGAGATGCACCCCGAATGAGAAAAGGACACACAGGTGATGACCAAACCAGGCTTGGGGAGAAGCCCTGAGGGGATGCTAGAGCCATCTGTGACTGAAGCTTTGTATCTCCTGCTTTCCTGCAGGGCCAGATCAGGGCTACAACACCTTTTCCTCCACAAACTCCAGTCTGAACTCTTAAGTGGCCTGAAACCTGGACACTTGTATCAGAAAAGATAAAAAGGAGAACCCAATTGTAATTTTAGAGCTCAAAAGCACAAAAACCAAAACTTTAAGTCTCACTGTATGGGCTCAATAATAGACTCAAGACAGCAGAGGAATGAGTCATTGAATGTGAAGATAAATTAATAGAAATTATCCAATTTGAACAATAAAAACAAAAAGAAACAAAATTTTTAAAACAAAAAAACAAAAGACCAAGGACTCAGGGACATGTGCCAAAAGGCCTAACATTCATGTCCTAGGAATCCCAGAAGGAAAGGAAAAAGAATGCAGTGCAGAAAAATATCTGAGGACATAATGGCTGAAAACTTCTCAAATTTGTCAAAAAGCAAAACTAAAGATTCAAGCTCAGTGAATCCTAAAATGTATAATCTCAAAGAAACCTAGATACATTATAAGCAAAATTCTCAAAGCAAAAGACAAAGAAGAAGTCTTGAAAGCAGCCAGAGAAAAACAACATTATTTATAGGAAAATAATGACATAAACCCAACAGAACTGAGAGGAAGAACACATATTACTGGAATCTTCCCTGGAAAGCAGTAAGGATGCAGAACTGAACACCACCATCAAGCAACTGGATCTAATTTATAAAACACCACCGACAGCAACCTGAACTTTCTTTTCAAGCACACAAAGATCAATGCTCATTTCCTGAGACATAAAACAAACCTTAACAAATATAATAAAAGAACTGAAAATCATACAAAGTATGTTCTCTGATAATAATGAAATTTAACTAGAAATAAGTTGCACAAAGTAACAGGAACATATCCAAAAACTTGGAAATTAGCAGACATCTAAATAACCCATGGATCAAAGAGGAATTCTGGAGGGAAATTAGAAAATACTGAATGAGAACAAAACCATCACATAAAATTGGTTAAATTCAGCTAAAGCAAAGCTAAGAAAGAAATCTGTCCACTAAATACTTATATTAAAAGAGAAAGGGCTTAAACCAAGGATCTAAGTTTCCATTCTCAGAAACTAGAAAAGGAAGAGTGAAATAAGCCAAAGCAAGCAGAAGAAAATAAATAATAAAGAACAGAAATCAATGAAAAGAGAAAAATAATAGGGAAAAAAATCAATGAAATAAAAATCCCTTCAAAATCATAAAACTGATAAAACTCTAGCAAGGGTGATAAGGAAAATAGAAGACATGACTTGTTAATATCAGGAACACAAGAAAGAATATTACTAGAAACATGAAAGATGTAAAAAAAAGAATGCTATGAACAACATTATGCCATAGATTTGACAATTTAGATAAAATGAAGAAACTGCCCCAAAACTAGGACTATCAAAAGTCACCCAAGATGACAAAGATAAAAGTTTTATCACTATTTTAAAAACTGAATTCATAGACCTTTCAAAAAAGAAGTCTCCAGGCATAGGCAGTTTTACTGATTAATTCTACCAAACACTTGAAGAAGAAATAAAACCATTCTACCCAATTTCTTCCAGAAAATAGTAGAGAAGGAAATACTTACAAATTAATTTTATGAGACCAGCATTACCCTGATACCAGAACCAAAGACAGTGCAAGTTCAAAAAGAAAAAAGGCTAAAACCCAATATCCTTCATGAACACAGACACAAAAATCCCAACAAAATACTAGAAAATTCAATCTACCAATGTAAGAAGAGATAATAAACCACAACCTAGTGGAGTTCACCCCAGGAAAGCAAGGCTGGTTCATGACCCAAACACTGACCGATGTAACCTACCACATTAACAGTGTGAAGAAGAAAAAACATGTGAATTGGTTTTTGAAATTTACATGTGAAATCACAAGTGCATTGATACAGAGAAATTATTTGACAAAATTCAATATCCATTCATTTTAAAAAAACTCTGCAAACTAGAAACCTAAGAGAACTTCCTCAATCTGAAAAAAAACTATATTTAGCATCATAGTTATGATAATGCAAGAGTGGACACTTTCTTCCTAAGTTAAGAAAATGGAAGAGTGGACACTTTCTTCCTAAGACTGAGAATAAGGCAAGTCATCTATACTATCAATATTCATACTGAACATCATCCTGGGAGTCTCAGCCAGTGCAATAAGGTAAGATAAAGCAGTAAATGGCACACAAATCAAAAAGGAAAATCTCCCTATTGAGAGCAAAGCTAAAATAAAAAGTCTCATCACACCAAGTGTTGGCAGGAACATGGAGAAACTGGGACTCTCCTACACTGCTAGTGGGAATGCAAAATGATGCAATTCCTTTGGAATACAGTTTAGCAGCTTCTTAAAAATGTAAACTCTAATCTACCATATGATCCAGCCATACCACTCCTAGGTATTTGCCTGAGTGAAAGGAAAGCTTACATCCATGCAAATACATAGACATGACTGTTAACAGCAGCTTTATTCATACTAGCCCCCAGCTGGAACAACCCAGATAGTCACCAACAGATGAACAGACATGATTAACAGAATGAACTAGTGAGACATGCTACCACATGCTCCAATCTTGAAAGAATCATGCTGAGTGAAGCCAGCTGGTCAAAAGAATGAGTACATTAATATACAGCTAAGAAACTCATACTGACATGTGAGAGAAAGCAGTCAGTAGTTGCCTGAGAATGAGATAAGGGGAGGGTGAGAGAGACTTTAGGAAACTGGAGCCAATAAATTCTCACTATTTTGATTGCAGTGAAGGTTTCACAGATGAATACATATGTCTAACCATCAGATTGTATGATTTAAATGTATGCAGTTCATTGCATGTCAATCATATTCAAATACTTTTTTAAAATTTCAACAGGAAGAAAACAACCCAATTAAAAATGAACAGAAGACTTTAACAGACACTTCCCCAAAGAAGGTACTTGGATAACAAATGAGCAAGCAAATGATAAGATGTCTAACATTATTAGCCATTAGGGAAATGCAAATCAAGACCATGATGAGAACCACTATGCACTCACTAAAATAGTTAAAATAAAAAATACTGACAATGCCAAGTGCTGGTGAAGATGAGGAGAAATGGGGTGGGACTGTGAAGTGGGGCAGCCATTCTGGAAAACAGTCTGGCAGTTTCTTAAAAGCTCAAACATTTACCTACCATATGACTCATCAATCTCACTCTTGGGTATTTACCCAAGAGAAATACAGACATATTTTCACAGAAAAACCTGCACACAAATGTTTATAACAGCTATATTCATAATCACCAAAAACAGAAGCAACCCAAATGTCCTTTAGCTGGTGAATGGATAAACAAGACATGGTATATCCAGACAATGGAATACCAATCAGAAAAGAAAAGGAATGAACTACTGACACATGCAGTGACTTCACGGGATCCCAAAGGCATGAAGCTGAGTGAAAGAAGCCATGCTCAAAAGGCTACACACTCTGTGATTCCACTTGACCTGACATTCTGTAGGAAACCAAGTTATGTGACGGGGAACTTCACAGGGGTAGGTAGCATCTGGGAGATTCTTTGAGTGGTACAGCTATTCTGTATCCTGATTGTGAAGATGGTTACACAAATCTATGTGAGTTAACATTCACAGAACCACACAACAAAAAGCTCAACTTAATGTATGCTAATTTTTTTAATAACAAGGTAGGAAGGAGTAATTAGTGTTAGAGCTCTGTGGCCCTCCACCCTAAGGCCCTCTGCCAATGAAGATAAATGTCCCCCAAATCATGTGACTCTGACTCAAAGCACTAATGACCCTGACTGGATCAGTCAATGACTAGGGAAGGGGAGAGAGCCTCCCTATAGAGAAAATATACCTTTGATGGAAATTTACATAACCATAATCCTCCTGCTCAGTCAACTTGGTTCTGAATCTAGAATGAGGTAATAATTACAGAGCCTGAGGAACCTTAACAGCATGGAGGAGCAACCCAACCAAACCCAGTGAAGGAGAAGTTCTACCAGACACAGGAAATTTGAGCCTGCCCAGAGGTCTCGTGGTTGTGTTCCCTCCTGAGATTGTTAATTCTCTTCCAGGGCCTGTTAAACCCTCAGAGGCATGCTCTGAGCCTGCAAGTCTGCAGCAAACATGTACTGCAAAGGCAGGCACCATAGGTAGAAGCCCCAACATACTGTTTTTCATCAAGCACCCCACCATTATGGGTGGGATGGTTCGTGACCGTGTAGAGTTGCCACCCGCATGGTAGGACAATGCAATTAGGGGCCTGGCTTGCGTGAGCAAGCCCTCTGCACCTCCACATTGGTGGGTCTCACTAAGTAGACCTCAGAGACTCCCACCCACACACTCCTTAGGAAACCAAGAGCAGGAGTTTAAGTATAAAAAGCCTCAAACCATAAGATCCAGAACACTGCCCTTTTGCCAGCTTGCCAAAGTACAGTGTTGCTGAGAAACAAAGTATAATATTGCCACAAAACTCAGAACCAATAAGAGTCCCGGTTTATTAGCCAGACCAGATACATCTTCCTCTTCACATCAATTATGTTCACCAAACATTCAGGAATCAACTTTCAATGGTCCTTCTATAAAAGAACCATGCCCAGGGCTCCATGCTTGAGCCTAGATTACATTCAGATACTAAGCTTAGCACCTAAAATGAAACAATTTCTCCATGTGTCTCAACACTCTACCCTCCCAAGAGTGATCCATCCGCCAGCATTCACAGTGAAGAGCAGGGTCTCTGCTCTGCAGCAGTTGGGCCCCAGACTCATGACCTACCTTCTCAGTCCTCAACCTTTGCATCACTAAAAATCACTACATTAATGTAAATAAATGAAAACCAACCCTTACAACAGCATCTAGCACACAATAGGCACTGAATAAACATTCATTATGATCAGTCTGCTGGGAGGCTTGCTGGGAGGTTTGAAGCAAGCCATTTTACCTTTTGAGACTTATTTCCTAGTCTGCAAAGTGGGCATATAAATCACTTCCTGCTTGCAAGTTTGCTGAAACAGTCAAATTAGCTCATGCCTGAGAATGTGCTGGTTCCCCAGGGATGTGCGATCTAGCTCTTCTCTTGCAGACCTGAGTTGAATTAGAGAGGGGCTAACAAAGTTTTAAAAGCACTTCTTTAAGCAAAAGCCATGGTATCTTGTAAAAAGCTCTGAACCCAGTGCTGCAGTGCACATGGGGAGAAGGCACTGTGACAGTGATTGCTGCTGGGAGGACTGGAACAGCAAGATGCAGTGGTGACCAATGGCACAGGCTCCAGGCCAGCTGGAGCAGAAGGTGGAAAAAGGGAGGTAGGGCAAGGGATCTAGGGGGTCCACCTGCACAGCAGCACAGCTAGTCCAGAGGGCACTCTTGTGCAAATATGAAAAGACTCTCCTTCTCCAGGACACTTTGCTGCCATTTTATGCAAAATATATAATAAATATACAAATCTACAGTGACTATTTTGTGAATACTATGTGGGATTGTGCAGTGCACAACCTGCATAACTGTACTCAGCAATCCAAGGAGCTCATACATCCAGGAAGGCTTAAAGGAAATCAGCTAAGCACAGTTATAGGGATTTAAAATGGTTACAAATTGTGCAAAAGGATCTCAGCAGATGTGGAGAAATTAGAACCCTTGGACATTACTGGTGGGAATGTAAAATGACTTGGCTGCCAAGGACAGCAGTTTGGCAGTTCCTCAAGAAGTTAAACATAGAAGTACCATTTAACCCAGCAATTCAGTCCCAGGTGTACACCCAAAAAGAACTGGAACGAAAGGTTGTACACTGATGTTCATGGCAGCATTATTCAAAATAGTTAAAATAGCAATGGCCCATATGTCCATTAGCAGAAGAATGGATACATGAAATGGGGTTTATCCATACAATGGAATATTATTCATAAAAGGGAATGAAGTACTGATATTTGCTGCACTGTGGATAAGCCTTGAAAACATCAGGCTAAGTGACAGAAGCTGGTCACAAATAACCATATAATTCCAATTATATATACATACACACATTCCTGTAAATCCACAGAGACAAAAAGCAGATTAGTGATTACCAATGCCTGGGGAGAGAAAGGAATAGGGGGTGACTGCTTAAAGGGGACAGGGTTTCCTATTGGGGTGATGAAGAAGCTCTGGAACCAGGCAGAGGCAATGGTTTTAAAACATTGTGGATGTACTAAATTCTACTGAATTGAACACATTAAAGTGGTTAATTTTGCATTATGTGAATGTCACCTCAACTTTTACATTTAAGAAAAACCAACAAGGACAGGGAATGACACATGGACCAGGTGCTCACCCCCTATGTGGAAAGGACAGCAAAGCTCTGGCAGGAACTTAGAGTCCCCTGAGGAAAAGGGAAGAAGAAGGGGTGCAGTGGAAATAAACTCTCCAGAAAGGAATGTCTTAAACCAGATGTGGCTGAGTCCCTTTGAACAGGCAGAATGTTTTTCCCTGTGCTCAGTGGAAATGGGATCCCAAGAGATAAGTCTGATTTTAAAGGAATAAGAACAGGCATAGCTGTGCACACCTGACTTTGTAATTGTGAAGGTCAGTATCTGCCCTTGGACTAGAATCCTATTATCATTCCCATTTTGTGGGCAAGGACACCAAGGCTAAACCACTTGCCCAGGGGACACAGCTAATACCTAAAATGTGCAAACCCCATAACCCCAGCCTGTAACCACTCCCTCTACCACCTCCCACGTGAAGACAGATCACCAGGATATAGAGGCTGCCAGAGTAACGGAGCAGAGAATTGAAACAGAATTCATGCTTGTGGGACCATGCAAAGCTTGAATCACAGAGACGATTATGATGGTGGTGGAGGTGGTGGTGGTGATGGTGGTGGTGGTGGTGGTAATGGTGGTGGTGATGGTGGTGGTGGTGGTGGTGATGGTGGTGGTGCTGATGGTGGTGATGGTGGTGATGGTGGTGGTGATGATGGTGATGGTGGTGGTGGTGGTGGTGATGATGGTGGTGGTAGTGGTGGTGGTGATGGTGGTGCTGGAGGTGGTGATGGTGGAGGTGGTGGAGGTGGTGGAGGTGGTGGTGGTGGAGGTGGTGATGGTGGTGGTGATGGTGGTGGTGGTGATGGTGGTGATGG
>JAVSCE010019751.1:0-12443 GCA_032199065.1 Smutsia gigantea | reverse complement strand
TCTCTTCCATACACTCCAACACAAGCAAAGCTGTAAATCTACAGTATGATCCACAAAACTGATAGCAGAGAAAACAGCTTTTGGTCATTCTCATTCTTCCAGGGATTTGTTATTTTCCTTAACTAGTGCTTTTTTCTCACAGGCAAAGGCACAGAAAATGGTCAGAGAATCCTCAGGAAGGCTAGGTATCTCTGTGTGACAAAGATAGATTGTGCTGAAGCCCATAGCTAGGCTGATCTGTCTTTTCCAAGACAATTAGTACATAAGCAGCAATACTAGGCTCACAGGCATAAAAATTACATTTTAATATAGTATTGAGTTCCCTGACCTTCTGTAAAAGAGACTGAAAAATAAATGGTAATTTGTACTTGAACTCCATCATGCCATTCAGTTTTCACTTATGTATCCATTTTTTATTTCCAATGGTTCACTTAAATACGCTTGGCTTATTTTAAAAAGAGTCATTATGTTTTTATTTTCCTCTGAACCTCTCTTAGGTCACCTTGCCACTAATTGACACCATAAGATAATTCGCCTCTTAATTATTTCTTTGTATTTGCTGTGACTCTACATCACTTCTTTTCTTGTTTTTAATTATCGGGTTTAGAGGTAACAGATATTCTTTTGGTTTGTATCAAAGAGGTCAGGTGTAGTAATACGATCTTTTAATACTTTTGTTTGCCAGGTATTGATTTCTTGCCTCCAAGTGTTATTTCTCTCTTCACCTCACCTGTCTTCCCTACATAGTCCCTCATTCTTTCTGAGAGGTCAGAATTCTTCCCCCACCAAATGATTTCTCTTGTCTCAGATTTTTAAATTTGTTGTTTTCTTCATAACAAGTATTTGGAGAGAGAACTAGGTGTCCTAAGCTACTGATTCTTTGTTCCTGTGACAACCCTGATGACATCAGAGTGAGGATGTGCCCGTACCACAAGGATCCCAGTGTAAATGAATATTACAAATGCCTCTTAATTGTAGTTTAAATCTTTTCTGTGCTAAAAAAATCCCCAAGCTTCAGCAGTAGAGGTGGTGAATACAAATTCACTCCCTAAAGGCTGCCTACACCATGTGGTTCTCAGCTTTCACCCCCATCCATAAGTGTTTCTTTTGTCAGGAAATATTCACCTAACACCACATTCACCTATAGCTTAGTAATCCATCTATCTACAGATGGCTCATATATTTAGCATGCAGTTGAGATGAACTGAGTAGTACAATTCCTTCTATTACTTGCCGCACAAAAGGAGCACATTTCTAGGAATTATCCTCAGGAAACAAAAACCCTGTGTCTGTTTCTATGACTCTATGGAAGCTAAAGGCAGCTGGGCCAAAAATCGTTTCCAAATCTTCTAGCCAAAGTTTTATAGCATTTTCATTTTCATTGTCATTTTCATCACAGCCTGAGACTTCAGTGCTATGACTCTTTTAAAATAAGTAGTTTCCACCTTCAAAGACTTTATGTGTTTAAATCTTTTATTGAAAAGTCTTTATTAAAGTTTGGCCTAATTACAACAACTTCTTTGCCATCCATCACTCCCTTCCCCTTTCCAAATTAACTGCACAGTCATCTACCTGCAAAGGGCAGTAGTTAACAGCAGGTACTCACAGATTTCTACAGTAGTGTTGGGCTCTTTGCATACTAGAGACACTGCCTAATAGTCTTTGATGTTCTGCCTTGTTAATCTGGGCCAGGATTACCCATCACACAATCTCCATACTGCTGGTTTAAATGGGCTTTTGTCTGAACCCAGGCTAATTTAAGACACTCCTAGACCCAGCCTCTACTGAATACCCAGCTCTTCTATTCTTGTCTTAGGCTGTTGCATGAGGTTCAAGGTGTGTTAACTGCATGGAGGCCCTATTGCATTGTTCCTTGTACACATCCGTCATCCTAATCTGTACTGACGGATAGATGGGCAAAGTAAATATAAACATGTTCTGCCTTCTGAGTTCCACACATCACAAATCAAGCAATGTGAATTAAGTTTTCAGCATGTTTGCAGTGCTGTTTTCTGAAACACTAGCCACTCTGCATGGAAGAATTTCATTTTCAGCCCTGCGTGTTCCTTAGTTGCCTGGAATAACACGGATGGAAAACTCACAAAGCACAGGATGGTGTCTGGTCTAATCACAGTTGGATACTATAAAGTACCAATGAAAGAACTGACTCTTAGTTTCATCAGTGGATATTGGCTGTCTGCTAAGCCCACGTCACAATATTAGGCCAAGTGTGTGATACCCAAGGCGTCTTTAAATGTTTAAGACCCAAGAATGAGGTAAGGCATGGATGCAAAATCATCCTGAAATTTATCTTCAGAGAAGGCAAAATCATCCAAGTTGAATATAACTCATTTTATCTCTGTAGTTGCAAAAAGTGATCAAATATATATATATATTTTCTTCATTAAGAGCTACTTATGACAAAGATGCACATGTTTAATTTTCCAGACAGAATAATGAATAATATGGTAATCACTTCTTTTCACATTATAACCAAAAATTTACATGATGTAGAGGAGCAAAGTCTGCCACCCTAAAATGTGTCTCTTTGGGATGTCAGTTATTTTAGGCTGATTATTTTTAAGAAACAGAAGACTCGAGAAATTTTTCTTTTTTGCCTCCCACTAACTGCCTAAAATAATTTAGATAGAGGATCTGCTCTAGGAAGAGAGCTATCACCATAGGTAACTATGGTATAATACGGACTATGGGGGGTAGACAAGGAGGAACCTAGCAAGGCCTGTTTGATCAAAGTCCTCTCTGTCACACTGTTTCTGTGAAGCCTAGCAAACACTTGTTTACCAAACAGTTACTCCTTTTCATCTTCCTGTGAATTGCTTTCCTTCCCTTTCAAGTCCCGCCCCTACACCCTTCTTCTTAGTCCACAATGATATATAGACCTCATTTAGCCTGAGTGTTGAAATCTCCCATGTTTATGTAGATTCCCCATATGTATGCAATTAAATTTTATTTTCTCCTGCTAATATGTTTCATTTTAATTAAATTAATTAATTTAATGTAATTCTTAGACCATCCAGAAGAACCTTGAAGGGTAGAGGAATATTTTTCCTCCCCAACAGTGTTTTTAGTCCTGGATGAGAAAGGCATGATACCATTTAAAGCTTAATGGCTAATAAAGAACTGAACAAAAAAGGTAATAATGTTACATCAGTTATAATGGTTAGCTAAGGTAATTGAAGGGCATGCCTATTCAAAGGCAGGTAAAGGGATAAGTTGCTGTCTCAAGAGTATCTTATGACTCATTGCTCCTGTAGTTGACTGTTTTTTCATCCAGCTAGATTTATCAGAGTCACACAAATAATTAACTATGGAAGCATGATTTAGGTTTGTTAGTAAACAATGTTGTTTCCCCAGCCACAATCTCAAGGCCTGCCCGATTTCAAATGCAAATATGTTGGACAGATTCCACGTGTGTTGTGAACCTCTTAACCTCAGATGCTTGCTTTATTGCTCTAGGTTTCTGTCCTCAGAACTACAGAAGCTTATTCAGTCCTCCTGGAGGACAGCTCCATACTAAGTGGAAGTTAACACCCTCAGCTTCAGCCAGTAACAAGGGGATAATTTTAAGGCATTCAGAGGGTTCTAGGTTTATCATGTATGCATATGGAGGCCTTCAAAGAAAATAAGCAAAGACCCAAAGAAATAGTTAGACTTGGGGCTTATATACCATTTTAACAAAGAGCAATAAATTGCAAATAAGTGATAAGACAAGGGAAACAAGGCTTGGGCTTTTATCGTTGAATTGCAGGAAGGGAAATAAATGGTGTAAACTAATGGAAGATAAGGATTATTTTTATAAGGTTTGCTACGCAGACTCAATCTCATGCAGTCTCTGAATGACAGGAGTATCATCAGTGATTAAGAATGGTTCTCTTCCTGGTATGGGAGAGGGGAGGGGTAACACCTTCATAAAGGGAAATTTATACCTTGCCTGTAGGCAGAGAAAGGGAGAGTGGAGAGTTTTCCTTGCATCTGTTATTTTTAAATTGCCTTTAGCTCAAAATAATCCTTATGGCATATTTTGCAGTAGCATCCTATAATCCCCTGCAAGGACAATAGCAGATCAAAAATGAGGCCTAGTCAAGAAGAGGGCGCAGAGGAGCTAAGTAAAATTTGGTCAAGGAAGGAGTCCTTGTCAGCACTTAGCCTTCCAAGACATCATTTCACCCCTGCAACATAATTTGCCTTTAACCCAGGGTATCTGACATTCAAAGCACATTTTTGGTATTTCCCAGAGAAAACTGACTTTTACCTACCCACAATCAGAACAATATTTTGAAAGGAATTATTTATTTTAAATATTTAATATTTTACAGGTATCTAAATTTGGACACCCCTTAAATCCTCCTCCCAAAAGATACTCAGTTGTTTAATCAGTTTTCTGTTAAATGGTGGGGGGAATCTGTGGAAATACAGTTTTCTTCATGCCAGCAATATGATATTGATACAGACTTTCTGCTGGAATATAAAGATGCCTTTGCAAGGACCCCGTTTTTGCTCTTTACATTTATTTAAGCAAAATTTCTATCTGCAGAGGGTTTCCTTAAATTGGGCCCCAACTAGATTGTGGAAAGTGCTAAGGATAAAATTTCTCCATCCAAATCATAGGGACAAAAAGTGCTTTATACTCATCATGCTGTGCTGTAGTCACAGGGACTGTGGTTCTATAATATGCTCAGTTATGTCTGAATAGGTTCAACTTGTTGGAATGAGAATTACCTGATGTTTAGAGAACTGGAATACCAGGGGAAAAGGCTCCTTGGGGAGATGATTACAACTTAATGGGTCTCATTGCCTGATGAATAAGAACCTGCCTAGGAAGAGGGCCGAAGCTCACACACAGGGACTCCTGCAAGATTTCTCTACTGCACCAATTCACCTACTCCTCCAGTTCCTCTTTCCTTTCATCTACCAGGAGATAATGACCCAGATTCTATTTCTAAGGCATAAAATCTTTCCTGCTTGGCACCCTTAATCATTCTCTTTTGGCCATAGGATAAACTCTTTCAGTATTTTCATGAAGGTAGCTTTCAGACTGGGGAATCTGTACTCCCAGGTATGTATGAGGTCTTTTCAAGGGGAACACAGGATTGGATGATTTTAAGGGGATCACTTTCTAAACTCCAAACTTCAATATTTACTCTTCTCTGTGTTTTCTGTGTGAAAATGCAGTTGGGGTTAAGGCTTTGAGCTGAATTCCCACATTCCCCTTTTTATTTCATAATCTCCTTTATTCTGTTTCACAAAAGAAAGGCAGACTTCTCCCTCAATCATAATCCTGTTACGGAACTTTTCCATGAGTATTACCCTCCTGAGTAACAAACAGGGACAAATCCAAATATTGCTGTCAAAAGTCCTTAAGGCAAAAATAACCTCTGTCCTTCTCACTAAGATACGTATTCCCAATAAGTAATTGCTTTTAAGTTTTAATAATTTTTAAATTTTTGTAATATAGTCCATTTTGATCAAATGGGTAGTATTATTAATTCTTTTGGATCGAAATCTAATTATAATGAACACTTACGCGCTAAGGTTGCAGGTAATTTTAAAAATTAAAGTTTCAATTTATACACACATTGCAGGGAAGTATGTTAGGGTAATCAGTGGGACTTTAAAGTATAGAAATGTATATCAATAGGATTAAATTATGTAGAAGTAATTTGTAAATACGAATTCATGGAGAATAAGGAATAATTTAAATTTCTGACGGTTCATAGAAGAGCTTGTACATGTATTTTTTAAATTGAAGATCGTGGTTCCAGTTGCTTTGGTATTTATAGTCTTCTGAATATATTTAAGAGTGATGTGACAGTTTTAATTTAAAATAGCAATATTTACAATATGTTGGAAATTACATCTTTTGTAAATATTTAAACTTGTGATGAAAAAGTTTAAAAGTCAACTTAAAAGTACTTGAGGAGATACATATTATTTTTTAGCATATTGAAATACTTTCAGACTGACAGAAAAGGTGAAAAGATAGTACCGAGAGCTTCTGTTTGCCCTTTACCTAATTTCTTCAAATGTTAAGATCTTACATAACCATGATACACTTGTCAAAACTAAAAATTTAACATTAACAGAAATAATAATGAAACTCTATGCTTTATTTAGATTTCCTAATTTTTTTTCTTCTTTCTTCATCTTTTTAAAAATCCAAAGTCTTTTTTCCATTCCAAGGTTCCATCCTGGATCCCACATGACATTTAGTCATCTTGTCTACTTCATCTCTCCTGATCTGTTATAGTTACATACTCTTTTTTTTTGCTTTTCATGATCTTGATAGTTTTAAAGAATATTGGTCAGGTATTTTGTATATTGTCCCTAAATTTGGGTTTTTCTGATGTTTTCTCATGATTAGATTAGGGTTATGGGTTTTAGAGAAAACTACAGAAGTGAAGTAACCTTCTGTACATATCTTATCAGGGGGTATGTGCTGTCAATATGACTTATGGTTAGTGATGGTAACCTTAACCATCTGGCCAAAGTAGTGCTGCTGGGTTTCTCCACCGTGAAGTCACTATGCCTCATTTCTCTATACATATTGGTTAGGAGCAAGTCAGTAAATCCAATCTGTACTAAAGGGGAAGGGGATTATGCTTCACCTCCTGGAGTGGATAGTATCTACATATGTTCTGTAAGGAAGATTTGTCCCTTTTGCCTCATATATTTACTTATTCAGTCACTTATGTATATTGAGACTGAACATACAAATGGATAATGGCCAAACCATATCTATATACAAAAGAAAAAAAAACTGACCCACAATCTGCAGCAACTCGCCCAGGAAACAAACCCAGTATCTACAGTAACAAGCCCAGAAAGCCAGCTTGCTGTCTGTAAGTCAGACTTGCAGAAAGTCACACTGCCATCTCCAGCAACAATCCAGGAAGCCAAACAATATCTCCTATAACAATCAGCCCCGTATGATCAGGACGTAATTCATAACTGACAGTTTCTCTGAGTTTTGTCCCTACTTCCAATTTAGGAGCAACCAGAGAAAGCCAAACATGCACCCCAAACCAGATAGGATACCCTGCTTCTAGTTAGCCCTCCTCCAGTTTCTGCAAGCCTCCAGTCAGAGCATACCTGAAGCTTTCCCCTTTCCCTACTATGATGCTTTGCCACTCTCATCTGTCTGCCTTTGGATTTCCACCAAAATACAAGGAATAGTGAACACCCTTGTGTATAGCAAGCTCTGAATAAATTGCGTTTGCTTGTTCTCATTTGTTTGGTCTTCATTTATTTCCACAATATCTATTTTATACTTGGACTATAATCCAGTATTATTTTATGTATTTTATAGCTCAAATTGTTCCAGTTTTGGCATAGCTCTTTCAGTGTGCCTCTGGTTTCCCTTTAATATGCCCTATTCTTATGTTCCTTTGAACACTTCCTTTCTCTCTGGCACTACAAAATGTGCTAGGCTTATGTTATATATTTCCTGCCCCAGTCCCAGAATCAGCTCTTTTTCCAAGAAGTCCTGTTTTCTTTTATTAAAGAATGGCATTTAAAAACACAAAACCTAGACACTGACTGTTCCTCATTGCTGCTGGGGTACCACTACTTCTAGGCACCCCCAAGAGAAAGAGCTAGGAAATATATATATGTATACTAACCAGTGTATACCCACATATTTATAATTATTTCTGGACCTATTTGTATACATACTAAGCTAAACATGAACTCATACTGATGCCTCCAGCTTAATCTAGCACCACAGGATTCATTCTAGTGTTTCCCTAACTTATTTTTAAGCGTTTTCTCTGATGGTGAGCAATAAGACTCCATTATTTATCATTTATTTATGTATGTATTCAATCATAACATATGTAAAGTGTTTAGACTTCTTAACCTACACCCCTTGAGAAACAAATTTACTGTCTGGATTATACTGTTTATATGCATTCTTTTTGCATTTTAGCCTTAAATTTCCAGTCAAAACATCCTTTTCCAAAGCTACTCTGATCAGCTTCTTTTCCCCCACACCCTTCACTGAGATAATGTCATAAAATTATTATACAGTAAGAATAATTTTTTGTAATCTGAATTCCATCTAAATATCTCTTGACATTCTGGGTGATTTTTTATATATGCATACTTTAAAATTCACACTTTGTGATATATTTAGGGTTATGAAAAATGTACAGTCATTTATCCTCCAGCCTACTATCTTACAGAATGGTTTCATCCACTAAAATTTCCTGTGCATCACCTTTGTAGTCAACCATGCCCCCTTCCATAAATACCGGTGACTCTTGACCTGTCTTTCATTCTTATAGTTTCATCATTTCCTGAATGTCATATAAATGTAATTATATAATATGCGTCTTTTCAAGTCTGGCTCCTTTCACGTAGGAAAATGTATTCGTGACTCATCCATGTCATTGTGTGAATCAATCATTCATTCCTTTTCATCACTCAATAGTATTCCCATTGTATAGCCATACTGCAGTTTGTTTATTTATTCATCCACTGAAAGGCATTTGGTTGCTCACATTTTTTAGACATTATGAAAAGCTGCTAAAACATTTGCATGTAAATTTTGTGTGAACATAAATTTTCAATTCACTTGGGTCAATACCTACGAGTGCAATTGCTAGGTCATATTATATATATATGCAACTGTAAACTGTCTTCTAAAGTGACTATACCATTTCAGTTCCCACCAGTGATTACTGAGACTGCATACTGGTCTCCATTCTTGTCAGCATTTTTTATTGTCAATTTTTTAAAGTTTTAGCCATTCTAGTAGATGCCACTGTTGCTTTAACGGTCATTTCCATAATGGCAAATCATATGAACATCTTCATATGCTTACTTGCCATCCTGATATCTTTGATGGAGTATGTGTAGAAAACTTTGTTTTTATTTAACTAGAATTTTTTGTTTCCTTATTTTTAAGTTTTAAGAGTTCTTTTTATGGTCTCAGTATAAGTCCTTTATCAGATATGTGATTTGCAAATATTTTACCGCAGTCTGTAGTTTGCCTTATCTTCTAATTCTTTTATCAGTGTCTTTCAAAAAGCAAAAAATTTTATTAGTTGAAGTCTAATTTGTTAATTTTTTCTTTCACAGATAATGTTTTTGGTGGTGTGTCTAAAATTCATTGCCATACCCAAGGTCATGCAGTTTTTTCTTATGTTTTCTTCTAGAAATTGTATAGTTTTACATTGTAAATTTAGTTCTGTGGCCCATTTGAAGTAAATTTTGTATATACAGTGAGGTATATGTTGAGGTTCATATTTTTTGCTTATGGACATCCATTGTTCCTGCAGCATCTTTTGAAAAGTCTGTACTTTCTCCATTGAATTGCCTTTGTCACTTTGTCAAATATAAGTTGACTGTATTTGTGTGGGCCTATTTCTGGACTCATTATTTGGCTCCATTGATCTCTATGTCTCTTCTTTTGCCAATATCACACTTTCATGATTACTGTAGCTTTATAATAAGTATTGAAATCAGGCAATGTGTATCTTCCAACTTTGTTCTTTTTCAGATTTTTTGACTATTCTAGTCCTTTTTCTTTTCATACAAATGTTAACATCAGGTTTTTGGTATCTGAAATGCTTTCTGCATTTTGATGATGATTGTGTTGGATTTATAGATCAGACTGGGGAGAACTGATATCTTAACAATATTGGGTCTTCTAGCACATGAACTGTATTCTCTCTCTCTCCATTTATTTATATTTTCTTTGATTGCTTTCATACTTTTTTTTAGTTTTCAACATAAAGATCCTGTACACTATGTTAGGTTTGTATCTGTATTAGTCAGTGTTTAACCAGACAACAGAATCAGTAGGATGGATAGAACTATATGTCTGTCTGTATATCTATCTATCTATTTATCTAATCTATTGAGATTTAATACAAGGAATTGTCTTATGTTGTTGTGGGGACTGGTCAGGAAGGGAAGATCAACAGCCAGATAAAACTCCATAGGTATAAGCTGAAGCTGTTGTTCACAAGTAGAATTTCCTCCTCCTCCTCTCTCTTTTTTCTCTTTCTCTCAGTCAAGCCTCAGCTAGCTTTTAAGGCCTTTCCAACTGATTAAGTCAGGCCCACCCAGAGTATCCAGGATACTGTCCCTTACTTAAAATCAACTGATTATGGACTTTATATCTGCAATATCCTTTCACAGCAACATGTAAATTGATTTAGTGCCTGAGAACTGTAGCCTAGGCAAGCTGACATGTCAAAAAAGCTATCACAATACCTAAATATTTCATTTCGGTTGTTGAAGATTTTTGCATCCATGTTCATGAGAATTATTGGCCTGTAGTTTTTTTCTTGAAAAGAAAATCTCTCCTGAATCTGTAGAGAATTGGTATATAATTTTTCCTTAAATATTTGGTAACATTCACCAGTAAACTCATCTGTGTCTGGTACTTTCTGTTTTGGAAGGTAATTTTCAATTCAATTTTTTAAATAGATATAGGACCATTCAGATTGCCTGTTTTTTCTTGTGTGAATTTTGGCTGGTTGTGTCTTTCAGGGAATTGATCCATTTCATCTAGGTTGTCAAATTTCTGGGTATAGAATTGTTCCTAGTATTCCTTGATTATCCTTTTGATGTCCTCCATAGACTGTAGTGATGTCCCCATTTTCATTTCTGATATTAGTAATTTTTGTTCTCTTTTTTTAAATCAGCCTGGCTAGAGACTTATCAATTCTATTGACCTTTTGTAAGAATCACCTTTTGGTTTTTATTGATTTTCTTTAATTTCTTGTTTTCAGTTTCATTGATTCTTGTTTTTATTTCTGCTTTCTTTGGATTTAATTTGCTCTTCTTAGTCTAGTTTCCTAAAATGGGAGATTAAATGATTGATTTTAGATCTCTCTTCTTTTCTAATATATGCATTCAGTGTTGTAAATTTCCTTGTAAACAGTGCTTTCAGTGCATCCCACAAAGTTTGATGAATTGCTTTCATTTTCACTTAGTTAAAAATATTTTTCTCTTTTACTCTGACCCATGTGTTATTTAGAATTGCATTGTTTAATCTCCAAGTATTTGGGGATTTTCTGGCTATCTTTGTTACTAATTTCTAGTTTAATTCCACTGTGGTCTGAGAGCAGACATTGTGATTTCTATGATTTTATGATTTCTTTAAAATTTGTTAAGGTGTGTTTTAGGGCCCAGAATGTGTCCTGTGAGCCTGAGAAGAATGTATATTCTGCTGTTGTTGGATGAAGTAGTCTATAGATATTCCATTATATCCAGTTTACTGTTGGTGTTGAGTTCAACCATGTCCTTATTGATTTTTTGCCTGCTGGATCTGTCCATTTTTGATGGAGGCATGTTGAAACCTCCAACTGTAATAGTGGATTCATCTATTTCTCCTTGCAGTCCTATCAGCTTTTGTCTCACATATTTTGATACTGTATTGTTGGTTGCACAGACATTAAGACTTGTATGTCCTCCTGCAATATTGACCCCTTTATTATTATGAAACACCTTTCTATCCATGAAATTTTTCCTTGCTTTGAAGTCTGTTCTGTCTGAAGTTAATATAGCTACTCCTGCTTTCATCTGATTAATATTAGCTTGGTATATCTTCCTCCATCCCTTTACTTTTAATCTATATGTATCTTTATATGTAAAGTGTATTATATATTCCTTTAAATGGTCCCAAAACTATTTATTCACATTGCTTCAATCAACAGGCACCTATTAAATACTTACAGTATATAAAACACCCTACTAAGTACTGGTATTGTAGGTGGTACACAAAAATGTACAATGTAGTTTTAATGTATTTTTAAGCAGCACTTAGTTTTCTCAATAGGCTTACTACCCCTCATCTATAATGAATCTACTTAAATATCTGACATCTGTGTATTAGTTAATTCATTTACAAGGTGACATGACTTCATATGAAACCTCAGAAAGGTTTTAAACAGAACAGCTGTGAATTTGATTTCTGAAAATTCAGAACTGCCGATGAAACAAGTCTTTTGTCAAGTATTTTCTTTTAAATCTTGTCCTGGTGTGGATATTATATTTAAGAAGATGAAATATTCCAGATATTGTCTTTAATTATCTTAGAATTTATCTTTATAAAACCAATTTAGTAGAGAAAGATGTCACTCTCTTTTTAACTACAAGGAGAGGGAACCATGCCTTAATGGTAGGCTAAGATGATCTGATTACGACATCTGAAACCTAGTGCAGGGTTGATATTCAAATTATGGGCAGAGTATCAAAGATATGTAATCTTCTTGATAATGGCGTTGCAACAAGCATGACAGTGCATAACAGTTTGCCTAACAGTTTACTCGTGGACAATTTATAAATTTATAATTTTTAAGAAATTTTAAATTTAGAAAATTTATAAATAAGAATGTGGACCAGCTGTGTGATAAAGAGTGGAGCAAATAGGCTGTAGAGTGCTTCTTATTCTTACTCCTTCAAAACAGCAA